>CM035414.1:64776100-64813600 GCA_020310875.1 Ceratopteris richardii | reverse complement strand
CTTCTATATGAACAAGAGCTCTATCCTCATCCAAGTACATACCAAGTTCTGTAGGATCATGTAGAGATCTTCTTGTTTGCCTATGATTAGCTATCTTACATAGATCTAGAAGCTTTTGCTTTATCATATTGATGGTTGCTTTCCTCAAGTGCCCTATTTTTGTTAAGACAAAATCATAAACAAGAATAACTACATCATCCATTTTAAGAGTTGATGTACTCCGAATATTCTTTTTCTTTTTTGAGCATGTTTGTTTGGTATCACATACCATTGGTGAATTATACTTACCTCTGAATGCATTACTACTTTTAGTACAATACCAATGGATTATCAAAGCCTATATTCTACTTTTATCAATATCTTTAATGAAATCTAAAACTTTCGCAATCCAAAATGGTTTGGTAGACTCATCACCATCAACAAGGACTACAATAAGTGGTCCAACATATAATTCTTTCAAATTTCCATGCCATCGTGCTTCGGCCTATTTTGTCATCCTTGGGCCTACATAAATATTCCTTTTTGGTGGATGAATGAAGCTTTGATAATCCTTTTTCTAGGAATATTAGTTGAAAAATGCACCAAACTTCATCTCCAAAATAGTCATTTCCCCACATTTTGGTGAAATTTGGTATAGATGCTTGTTCTCTTACTAAAATCCTTCTTTTGTCTATTCATAATATGAATTATCATGCCACATTATGTTCCCAAAAAAATTAATAACTAAAACATTCCAAATGGCATTTCTTAATAGGGGTCAAAATCTTCATTTAGAGACTCAAATATGCTCATATTCTTATATCTTAATAAAAAAATAATTTTCCAAATATGAATATACCATTTGATGCAAAATTATTAAAAACCCCAAGATCAACTACTCACTTGCTTGATTTGGATACTTATAGTTATAGATATGAGTGGTCAAAGTTATGGAAAAAGTCAAACTTTATATTTGGCATCGACTCATAACTTTGACCACTCATATCTATAACTACAAGTATCCAAATCAAGCAAGTGAGTAGTCAATCTTGGGGTTTCTAAGCATTCTATATCACATGTTTATATTCATATCTGGCAAATTATTTTTGTGTTGCAAGATATAAGAATGAGCCTATTTGAGTCTTTAAATGAGGATTTTGACCCCTACAAAGAAATGTCATTTTGAATGTTTTAGTTATTAATCCTTTTTGGGAACATAATGGGGAATGGTAATTTAGATCGACTACTCACTTGCTTGATTTGGATACTTGTAGTTATATATATGAGTTATTAAAAACCCTAAGATCGGCTACTAACTTGCTTGATTTGGATACTTGTAGTTATAGATATGAGTGGTCAAAGTATGGAAAAGTCAGACTTTTATATTTGGCATTGATTTTATGCATAAAGTTGATGCCCAAAATAATGTATGACTTTCTTCATAGCTTTGAGCACTCATATCTAGAGTATACACATCCAAATGTTGAAGTCCCAGCTTCTAAATGGAAAGGAATGTTGGAGATAGACGTCTGCGGAAGCACGCGAACAACACAAGGAAGAAGAAGAAGCTTGGAGCACTAACACATAATACTGAATGTATTACTAGAGAATGTACAAAATAAGTAGCCCATTAGGGCAATAGGCGTATATACAAGCCGGGGGAAAAAAACCTCCTAAAGAGGGAAAAAAGTGCTCCGGCGGTCCTAGTGTGTTCACACACATCACTACCTAAATATAGCAACAAATCCCCCCTGGGAGTGATGCGGTGAACAAGGAGCTGGCACTCATGTATAAGGAAGTGCCAAGCTATGTGGAAATCACTCCACAAAAGGAAGTAAGCCCAAAGCTTTGCGGAAAGCTTCAAACTTCTCCCTAGGCAGAGCCTTCGTGAAAAGGTCTGCAATGTTCTCCTGCGTGGGCACATATGCCAAGCTGATCTCCCCAGTAGAGAACCTCTCCCTGACATAGTGATAATGCACCTCAATGTGCTTAGTGTGAGCATGGAACAGAGGGTTCCTCACAACTGCCAATGCGCTCTGACTGTCAGTGAAGCTGGTGGTCGCAGAAGGCTGGCCAACACCCAAATCAGCCATAAGGTGTCTGAGCCACACACACTCAACAGTAGCTGTGAAAGCTGCCCTATACTCAGCCTCACAACTGGAAGTGGCTGCAGTAGGCTGCTTCTTGCTCAACCAAGATATACATGAGCTACCAAGCATGAAGCAAAAGCCACTAGTGGACGCGCGAGTGTCATAGCAACCAGCCTAATCTGAGTCAGAAAAAGCATGCAAATCTGGCGGTAGTGATCCCCCCCTTGGGATAAAACAACCCAAGTAGCTGAGTACCACTCAAGTAGCAAAAGATGCGCTTAACCGCCTTCCAATGCGTGACTCCTGGGCAATGCATAAACCTGCTCATCTGTGAGACAGCAAACTGAATATCTGGCTGAGTAATGCATAAGTAAATCAAGCATCCAACAGCCTGCTGATAGAGAACAGCATCGAATGCATCTCCAGCATCATGAAGACTCAATCGTAAACCTGTCTCCATAGGAGTGGCAATAGGCTTACAGTCTTCAAGGCCAATAGATTCTTCATTGCACTTGAGCCTTCCTCTAGAGGGAATATTGTCACATGTGCCAAAAAATCCTCTTATCATATCATGGGAGTTGGTAAGATCATTGTGACTACTGCTGATGGTAGTTCTTTTACATTATCGAATGCTTTATTTGTGCAAGGATCAAGAAAAGTTTGTTATGAGTTTTAGCATAAGCCAAGATCGACTTGGTTGTGAAAATTGTTGATGATAGATGTACATTTCATGATCTATCAAATGGTTATGTCATTATTGCTTCTGGCATTTTATGTCTTGGATTCTATAAGCTCATAGATTATGCAAAATCTATAAATGATTCAAGATGTGCAATTCAAGATTCTCAGGCCATGTTTGATGCAAAGCTTTGGCATGCACACTTTGTTCATTTGAATTTTGCTAGTTTTCTATGCCTGTAGAAATTTGAAATGGTGTCCTCTCTACCCAAACTTGGGGCTCCTGGTAAACATGTATGTGAAGGCTATATTCTTGGAAAAATGTAGCATTCCTCCTTCCCAAATGATGGTTCAACATGAGCTACTTAGAAATTGTAGCTTGTCCATAGTGATGTTTGTGATCCTATGCAAACACCTTCTTTTGGGAACTGTTGATATATTTAGGTAGTGATGTGTGTGAACACTCTAGGACCACCCGGGCACTTTTTTCCCTCTTTAGGAGGTTTTTTTCCCCCGGCTTGTATATACGCCTATTGCCCTAATGGGCTACTTATCTTTGTACATTCTCTAGTAATACATTCAGTCTTGTGTGTTGTGCTCCAAGCTTCTTCTTCTTCCTTGTGCTGTTCGCGTGCTTCCGCAGACGTCTAACTCCAACAATTGGTATCAGAGCAGGTCGTTGCTTCTTCTAGGGCGCCGTCGACACTCCTCCATTTGCAGTCTCAGATTCGCATGAAATTTGGTGAGCATACTCAGGGTGTTTCCTAGATCAAAATAGCTTCGCTATGTGGTGCTGAAATCGCGATCTGAGCTCGTTTCGGCCTCCGAACGCACTATCGCAGCGCTTGTGCAGGCTATTTCGTCCTTTTGTGCCAAAGGTATATACCAGTTTCTGTTCGCCAGTTTAAGCGTCTCGAAGTCTGCTACAGGTCTAGCAGAACTCGTCTGGGCAGTTCTGTTCAACTTTTTGAGATACAGTCAATTTTCTGCATCAAGGTATTTTAGTCACCGGCCATGGCTGAAAGCAGTGATGTATTCCGTATGTTGGCTGTTGAGGATAAGTTGGATGGTACCAACTACCCATTATGGGCTTATATGATGCGACATGTACTGGTTGCAAAAGGATTGTGGAACATTGTGCAGGGTGTTGAAAGACGTCCTGTTACACCTGTAACGACAGGTACTGCAAATACAGGTGTTGGAGCTGATGAAGATGGTGTCGAAGATGATATTCCGCAGATTCCTGTTCGTGCTGCTGTTTCTGTTGCACCTACTGCAGAGCAGATTCGTTGGGATGGCAGAGATGCCCAGGCACATGCATTGATAGCTTTGTCTGTCAAACGTGCCATTATCTCTCACATTCGCTCTTGCAGAACAGCAAAGGATGCTTGGGATACACTTACCACTTTGTACCAGGCTAGGAATGAGGCTCGTGTTGCTTACCTCCGAAAACAGTTGGAGAGTGAGCACATGAATGAAGGTGATTCTATGGACAGTTTTCTTACAAAGATCAAAGACCTGAAGGAACAATTGATTTCTGCTGATGAGGTTATACCAGATAGCTCACTTGTGCAGACCGTTCTGAATGGCCTTCCTGATTCATATCAGAGTTTTGCCTCTACTCTTTGATTGATGATGAAAGGCAATCCGAATGCCTTGTCATTTGAGGAATTAGTCTCTGTTCTGTTGCAGGAAGATCAGTCCAGGCAGAACAGGTCCATTATGCGTGTTGCAGATCAAGCTTTCCTGGCTAGTCAGAAGGGCAAAGGAAAATGGAGCTCTTCTACTAGTAAGCAGAAATCTGCAAATGCTGCACAATCGAAGAACCAGGATAAAGATGAGAAGAAATCAGAAAAGCAGAAATTGTTCTGCAAGTACTGTAAAGGAAATGATCATATTATAAAGAACTGTCCAAAACTGGCTGCTAAAGAGGCAAAGAAGAAAGAGGCTGGAATGGTTGTTGCAGAGGCCTCAACACCAAAAAGAGAGTCTGCAAATCTTGTGCAGGAAGAAGAATGGGCGTTTACTACTGTCTGCAGTTTTGACCCATCTTCTCATGATCAGTGCATGTCTGTAGTAGACTCAGATGTTTGGTACTTTGACAGTGGGGCGACCAAACATATTACCTCGCAGCGCAGTTTCTTCTCTTCACTCGAGCCTGCCCCTACAGGGAATACTGTCACATGCGCCAATAACTCCTCTTATCCTGTTATGGGAGTTGGTAAGATCATTTTGACTACTGCTGATGGTAGTTCTTTCACTTTGTCAGATGCTTTATTTGTGCCAGGGATCAAAAAGAACCTGTTATCAGTTTCTGCATTAGCCAAGATTGGCTTGGTTGTGAAATTCGTTGATGACAGGTGTACAGTCCATGATCTCTCAAATGGCGATGTGATTATTGCTTCTGGCATTTTATGTCGTGGGCTGTATAAGCTCATAGACTATGAAAGATCTGTGAATGATTCGGCATGTGCAGTTCATGATTCTCAGGCTATGTCAGATGCAAAGCTTTGGCATGCACGCTTTGGTCATCTGAATTTTGCTAGTTTGTTACGCCTGCAGAAATCTGAAATGGTGTCTTCTTTGCCCAAACTTGAGGCACCTGGAAAACATGTTTGTGAAGGCTGTATTTTGGGCAAAATGCAGCGTTCTTCCTTTCCAAAAGATGGTTCAGTTCGGGCTATGCAGAAATTGCAGCTTGTACATAGTGATGTCTGTGGTCCTATGCAGACACCCTCTTTTGGAAATTACCTTTACTTCGTGACTTTCATTGATGATTTTTCCAGGCATGCATGGGTATACCCACTCAAAGCAAAGTCCGAAGTGTTCATGTGCTTCAAACAGTTTTTGGTTTTGGCTGAAAATCTGTCAGCATGTAAAATGGGCACCCTCCGTTTTGATCGAGGGGGGGAATATATGTCTTCAGATTTTAATGCATTTCTGGCTGAACGTGGGATAAAACACCAGTGTACAGTGCCGTATACACCTCAACAGAATGGAGTTGCTGAACGAAAGAACAGGTCACTCATGGAGATGGCGAGGTGCATGGTCAAAAGTCAGGCTTTACCACATAGTTTCTGGCTTGAGGCTGTCATGTGTGCAGCATATGTACTGAACAGGTGTCCCACCAAAGCGTTGCAGTCTATCACTCCATATGAGGCTTGGCATGACCGCAAGCCATCTGTTGCTCATCTGCGTGTTTTTGGTTGTTTGGCATATGCATTAGTGCCTGAACAACATCGCAGAAAATTGGATGATAAGGCAGTAAAATGTATTTTTGTTGGGTATAGTTCTGAAAGTAAAGGCTATCGTCTGTATCATCCACAGACTAAACGCATTCTGGTTAGCCGTGATGTTGTCTTTGTGGAAGATGCTATTCAGCCATTGCTTTCATGTACTAAGGAGACATCTGTTAGCTCCAAAGACATGTATGATAGTTTGATGCCTCTTTTTACAGGTGGACAGGCTAGTGCTGGTCCTAATGAGGCAACTTCTCAGCCTTTGCAGGTTTCATATGATGATGCAGATCATTCCATTTCTGATGCAGATTTACATGATGCACTTGTTGATGAGAGAGCTGATATTGAACAGGCAAAAACTATGCCAAAATGGCTGGTGCAGACTTTGCGTGACAGCAAATTAGATGCACCTTTGTCATATCGTACTCGTTCAGGCTCTCATAGTACCTCCTTTGCATCAGATTGCTATGCTATGGCTGCATCTAGTCTCTGTGATGAGAATGAGCCTGTTTCTTTTGATGAAGCACAAAATTCAGAAAATTGGATGGCTGCTATGCAATCTGAATATGATGCTATAATGAAGAATGGTACATGGTCTTTATGTGACTTGCCTCCTGGCAAGAAGGCCATTGGCACTAAGTGGGTATACAAGCTGAAGCGTAAACCTGATGGTACAGTTGACAGGTATAAGGCTAGGCTTGTTGCAAAGGGTTATGCGCAGGAAAGAGGCATTGATTTTGATGAGACCTTTGCACCTACATGCCGTATGACTACTGTTCGGAGCATTTGTGCACTTGCAGCCCATCATGGTTGGAATGTACATCAGTTGGACATTAAAACAGCATTTCTGAATGGTGACTTGCATGAAGAAGTGTATGTTTTTCAGCCCCGTGGCTTTGTGCAGAAAGGGCATGAAAACCAGGTGTGCAGGTTAAAGAAGGCGTTATATGGTTTAAAGCAAGCACCATGTGCTTGGTATGAGAAGATACATGCCTATCTGATTGCACATGGTTTTGAGAACAGTCCAACTGAAAGCACCTTATATGTTAAGCATGCTAATGATGTGCTTCTGATCATTGTTGTCTATGTAGACGACATGCTGCTCACTGGTCCTCTTGAGAAGCATATTGCTGATTTCAAGGCTGATTTGCATGCCTCATTTGAGATGTCTGATTTGGGGCATTTGCATCACTATTTGGGCATTCAATTTATGCAAGTTGATGGTGGAATGGCTTTGTGTCAAACGAAATATATTGACACATTATTGCAGCGTTTTGGCCTTGAAGACTGTAAGCCTATTGCCACTCCTATGGAGACAGGTTTACGATTGAGTCTTCATGATGCTGGAGATGCATTTGATGCTGTTCTCTATCAGCAGGCTGTTGGATGCTTGATTTACTTATGCATTACTCGGCCAGATATTCAGTTTGCTGTCTCACAGATGAGCAGGTTTATGCATTGCCCAGGAGTCACGCATTGGAAAGCGGTTAAGCGCATCTTTCGCTACTTGAGTGGTACTCGGCTACTTGGGTTGTTTTATCCCAAGGGGGGATCACCACCGCCAGATTTGCATGCTTTTTCTGACTCAGATTGGGCTGGTTGCTATGACACTCGTGTGTCCACCAGTGGTTTTTGCTTCATGCTTGGTAGCTCATGTATATCTTGGTTGAGCAAGAAGCAGCCTACTGTGGCCACTTCCAGTTGTGAGGCTGAGTATAGGGCAGCTTTCACAGCGACTGTTGAGTGTGTGTGGCTCAGACGCCTTATGGCTGATTTGGGTGTTGGCCAGTCTTCTGCCACCACCATCTTCACTGACAGTCAGAGCGCATTGGCAATTGCGAGGAACCCTGTGTTCCATGCTCGCACTAAGCACATTGAGGTGCATTATCACTATGTCAGGGAGAGGTTCTCTGCTGGGGAGATCAGCTTGGCATATGTGCCCACGCAAGAGAACATTGCAGACCTTTTCACGAAGGCTCTGCCTAGGGAGAAGTTTGAAGCTTTCCGCAAAGCTTTGGGCTTACTTCCTTTTGTGGAGTGATTTCCACATAGCTCGGCACTTCCTTATACATGAGTGCCAGCTCCTTGTTCACCGCATCACTCCCAGGGGGGATTTGTTGATATATTTAGGTAGTGATGTGTGTGAACACTCTAGGACCACCGGGGCACTTTTTTCCCTCTTTAGGAGGTTTTTTTCCCCCGGCTTGTATATACACCTATTGCCCTAATGGGCTACTTATCTTTGTACATTCTCTAGTAATACATTCAGTCTTGTGTGTTGTGCTCCAAGCTTCTTCTTCTTCCTTGTGCTGTTCGCGTGCTTCCGCAGACGTCTAACTCCAACAGGAACTATCTTTACTTTATGACTCCCATTGATGATTTTTCCAGGCATGCATGGGTATATCCATCGAAAGAAAACTCCAAAGTGTTTATGTGCTTCAAACAATTTTTTGCTTTGGCTGAAAATGTATCAGCATGTAAAATGGGCAACCTTGAGGGGGGGAATATGTGTCTTCTGATTTTAGTGCATTTCTGGTTGAATGTGGGATAAAACATCAGTGTATAGTGCTATATACACCTCAACAGAATGGAGTTGCTAAAAGGAAGAATAGGTCACTCATGGAGATGGCGAGGTGTATTGTCAAGAGTCAAGCTTTACCACATAGTTTTTGGCTTGAGGTTGTTATGTGTGCAACATGTGTACTTAACAGGTGTCCCACTAAAGCATTGCAGTCTATCACTCCATACGAGGCTTGGCATGGTCCCAAGCCATTTGTTGCTCATTTGCGTGTCTTTGGTTGTATAGCATATGCATTAGTGCCTGAACAACAATGCAAAAGCTTGGATGATAAAGTAGTGAAATGTATTTTTGTTGGGTATAATTATGAAAGCAAAGGCTATTGTCTGTATCATCCACAAACTAAACGCATTTTGGTTAGTTGTGATATGCAATTTAGGCATTACTTTCATGTATTAAGGAGACATCAGCTAGCTCCAAACATGTGTATGACACTTTGTTGCCTCTTTTTACAGATGGACAGTCTAGTGTTGATCCAAATGAGGTGATTTCTCAGCCTTTGCAGGTTCCACATGATGATGCATATCATTCCATTTCTAATGCAAATTTACATGATTCACTTGTTGATGAGAGGTCTGATATAGAGAAGGCAAAAACTATGCCTAAATGGTTGGTGCAAACTTTGTGACATAGCAAATTAGATGCATCTCTATCATATCATACTTGTTTAGGCTCTCATAATGCTTCTTTTGCATCAGATTGCTATGTTATGACTACCTCTAGTCTTTGTGATGACAATGATCATGTTTTGTTTGATGAAGCACAAAATTTAGAAAATTGGATGACTGCTATGCAATTAGAATATGATGTTATTATGAAGAATGGTACCTGATCTTTATGTGATTTGCCTCCTAGCAAAAAAGCCATTAGCACTAAGTGGTATACAATCTAACGTGTCAACGTGATGGAACAATTGACAAGTATAAGGCTAGGCTTGTTGCAAAAGGTTATGCTCAAGAAAGAGGCATTGACTTTGATGAGACCTTTGCTCCTACATGCTAAATGACTATTGTTTGTAGCATATGTGCACTTGCAACTCATTATGGTTGGAATGTACATCAATTGGACATTAGAATTGCATTTTTGGATGGTGACTTACATGAAGAAGTGTATGTTTCTCAGCCCCGTGATTTTGTGCAGAAAAGGCATGATAACAAAGTGTGCATGTTGAAAAAGGCATTATATGGTTTGAAGCGAGCACCACGTGCTTGGTATGAAAAGATACATGCCTACTTGATTGCACATGGTTTTGAGGATAGTTCAACTGAGAGCACCTTATATGTTAAGCATGCAAGTGATGTGCTTCTATTCATTGTTGTCTATGTCGATGACATGCTGCTCACTGGTCTTAATGAGAAGCATATTGCTGATTTTAAGGTTGATTTGTATGCCTCATTTGAGATGTTACATTTGAGGCATTTGCATAGTTATTTGGGCATTTAGTTTATGCAAGTTGATGGTAGAATAACTTTGTGTCAAACAAAATATATCGACACATTTTTGCAGCATAATGTTGCAGATGCTTTGACTAAAGCTCTACCACATGATATATATCTTTCGACACTGTTGTCACTTGATGGGGGTTACTTGATTCATGATCTTGCACACTCACTTGTATACTGTGTAACATGCTCATCAGGTGTGAGTTATAGTTTCTATACTTACACTCATGTATTCTTCATCATCTTCATTTTTTCTCCCATAGTTACTTTGGCCATATTGGCTTTTTGTAGGAGATTGTTACCATTAGTGTCCATGTGAAAGGACAAATGGCCACCGCACATTCTTATATATGTTCTTTAATAAAACATATATTGGCTTGGTCAGCCATAGACTGTAAGTTCGACCGCATTTGTAAGACCTAAGAAGTATGTGTTCGTGCTCCCTGTGTACTGTGTTTTTCTACTTATTGTGCAGCCTCTGTGTGGAGTAGTATGTGTGGCCCTAGGAGTTTAGTTTCTACTTCGAGGATATCATCGTGGAGCTCTCGAGAAGGAGAGTGCATTGTGGTGCATCGCCATCGACATACTTCAACATGCATATGCATACATACATACATACATACACACATGCATATGCACATAGACACACATGCATATGCATACATACATACACACATGCATATGCACACATATGCATACACACACATACATACACAAACATACACACATACACATAAAGACACATGCAAAGACACACATATACACATACACACACATACACATACAAGCACATATCCATACACACACATATACACACATACACACACATATACATACACACATATACATACACACACATACACACACAAACATATACACAAATACATATACACTCACGTGCATAGAAAACACATGTATACACATGCATATGCATACATGCATTCATACACACATATACACATACATACACATATGCATACACACACATAACACACACATACAGATATAGTCACATACACACATATACATACACATGCATACACACAAATACACACAAATACACATACACACCCATATATATACACACACATATACATACATACACACACACACGTACACATACACATACACACACATACACACACATACATACAGTCACATGCATACATACACACATGCATATACTTGCATACATACATACATGCATGCATACACACATATACACATACACACACATACACATATTCACACACATAAAACATAGATATATATACACATGCATACACATACATATACATACACACACATACACATACACATACACACACATACACACACATACACACACATACACACATACACATACAATCATATATACATGCACACACATACATACACACATATATACACTACATGCATACAAAACACATGTATACACATGCATATGCATACATACATACACACACATATACACATACACATGCATATGCATACACACACATACAATCACATACACATAAACATATACACACATAAACTACATATACATACACATAGAGACACACACATACACATGCACACACATGCATACACATCCATATGCGTACATACATACACACATGGATACACACACATACACACACATACACTCGCATAAACATATACATACACATACATAAACACATATACACACATACACATACATATACATATACATACAAACACACACACACACATAGACACACACATATACACACATACACATATAAACACACACATACACACAAACATATGCACACACACACACACACACATATATATATATATATATATATATATATATATATATATATATATATATATATATATATATATATATATATATATATATATATATATATATATGTATATAATCCATTTTATTTTATATATACAGATATTCTGGATCGTAGTAGAGAGCGAAATATGAAATTTATCCTTATAACGAATCTTATGAGAGGTAAAGTTTTGCTTGATTCCTTGGGGGTTGTCATGCATGAGTATGCAGACATGCTTGATGAGGAACCAAACTAGTTGATCTAGATGCTTACCCAATGGCCAAATGAACGCCCTTCTGCTACAACATTTGTAGGAAGAGAGTTGTCTCCACATAGGTATGTTTTCTTATTATAATTTAATATTTTTTATGATATTATAAAACAGATGTTTTTATTCTTTTTTATTTGTTTATTTTCAAAAAACCTATACCACCTCCAACTCGTGAGAGCACAAGAGAGGTACCTATGAAGACATGCATAGGTAGACTAGGGTTGGAGTGTGACATAGCACCTCATGGCAATATAATATACATCAGACATGTTTCGAAGTTTAAAAAAAGAATGAGAGCTTTATGTGACTCCTACTTGCATTTTCTTCACTTAAAATGGGCATACGTATTAAATTTACATATAAATTGAAATATATATTTTATGTTTTACTTAATTGATCTTTTTTTTTACACTGAGTTGAAGAGAGAGACAAAAAGTATGTACTAGTTCATTAGAGATAGAATTTGGCACTATGTGGTCTCACAAGTGGTGTCTGAAAGAGATGTGAAGACTTTTGTCACATCATCTTGACAATGCATGATATGCATTGCTTTTATTTGTTATATTCATATATATATATATATATATATATATATATATATATATATATATATATATATATATATATATATATATATATATATATATATACACACACACACACACACACACACACACACACACATATATATATATATATATATATATATATATATATATATATATATATATATATATATACATACATATATATATATATATATATATATATATATATATATATATATATATATATATATATATATATATATATATATATATATATATATATATATATAGATATATCATTTCACCTTGCATACCATTTGAATAAAGGGGAATTTAATGTCTGACACCCATTCAAATTATTCTAGTTAACGATCTTTAACTCAAGTTAGAAAGCTATAGAGCTTTTTGGAAAGAACTTAAGATCTTTCATTGAGCATAACATTCTAACTTATAGGAATATATTTCATTTCTATATGGGATTCATTTTCTATTCCCAATGAATAGGGGGGAATGTAGTATCTTATCAGTCATATGTTTTCATTATTACTATTATTTTGGTAAGACATCAATATAGTCTCATCTTCATTATCTTTATTGATTTCTATTATTTCTTCTATTGTTAAATCTATGTTCTCGTAAATGACATCATTTGTTGATGGACTAATATCTATTTTTGGTAGTTTCTCTTGATCATCTGTAGAATTACCACGTAGAGTATTATCATTCTCATCAAGTAGTTTATTATTGTTGTCATGAAGAATGATTCAAATTTCTATCTAAGATGTCGATAAATCAATAGTTGATGATGAATCATCAACATAATTCTCTTTGATCTCTCTAACAATAAAGTTCTCAAACAATGAGCGACCTCTAGGTTGAACATGAATGACTTGCCACCAAGGATGAGCATCAAGGTCTTTATAAAAAAATGGTTGTTCAATATGCCTAGGAAGAATATACAATTCTCTTGTTAATCGGATTATCTTTGAAGAGTCAATTGCCCAAAACCCAGATAATTCCCTTTTCAATGTGGAATTATTACCTTTATACTTGACTCGAAACCAATCAACATTCAAAATAAAGTAAAAAAAAAACAAAACTTCATTATTATGTTCTTAAAAAAAGTAATAAATTATATCATAAAATATATATTTTCTTTTACTTCTTTGAAGATACAAAATGACATTCTTATGTAGCCAACTTTGCTATGTATAAGGTTCATATCTTTTGAACTAGCATGTGATAATTGCTTGAAAGAAGCAACAATGCTAGAATCCTCTGATTTACTCAAAAAATCAATAACTTTGATTCTAATATGCTGCTTATAAGCCCACATGTTAGTGAACATTCATGCTTGCAATAAAAATAAATTATTAGAAGAGAAACTTATATATATATATATATATATATATATATATATATATATTAGTAGAATCAAATTACCTTTCTTTCACAACCCATCACTAACTCCCTCTGCTCATCTGAGATTCATTCATTATTTTCATTGAACCATTGAATACAAGTATATAGCCAATCCGTGAAAGAAGATATATCTATATTCTCATCACTATCTAGATTATTTCTATATCTTTTGTTTCTTTGTCTTTTACTTCGAAGACTTTGAAGTTCATGTTCATGCTCATTAATGAATGCTTGCATGCATTTGTTATTATATGTAATAAAAGTAGAAATATTATTTTTTTCTTGCAATGTAAATTGAAATGGAACTACCTTACCTGATAATACCTTATCTATCAATTTTGAAGAAGAATAGTTAGTCCAATGCATGTGGAGCTTCGTCATGACATCGTTCAAGTTATTCACTACATAGTACATGCACTTTTCAAGCATCCATCCCTTTGCCATAGATCCTTCTAGTTTTGCTCTTTGTCGCACATAACCTTTTAATATGCCCATAAATCCCTCGAACCAAAACATCCATCGAGTGTTTACAAATCTAGCAATCTCTATTTCATCCACAAGATGAATCAATAAACAAACCTGAATATCAAAAAATGATGTTGGAAGCTCTTTGTCCATCAGACATAGTAGCTCCCTGCATTCACATTTCTTTTATGGGGTTGATTCTTTGTCAATCTCTTTTGATGTAATCCACCTATTATCAATCATGAATTAAACTATAAAGAAATTAATTTGTAAAGAAAATATATCAAATAGTCTTATATATTAAACGTCAAAGTATAATAATTACCTTATAAGTGATCCAAGACGATAGATTCCCATAGTCTGTTTATTGTACATGTATCGATAACAAGAGGTAGAATGTGCTTCATAAAGTTATCCCAATCATGTATCTTTAACCCAGATAAGCTCTTGTAATACAAAGTAAACATGTTTTGGAAAGATGTTGCATATATTGTAGGTGTTTGAATCGAGTAAATCTTATTGTTGATAGTTTGCATCCCCTTTGTATGAAGTATCCAACGAGTAGGTTCGTAAGTTGTTTCCTATAATTTTTTATCAAAAATTCTCCATAAGTTTGGTTTTGAGTTTTGATCCTTTAAATCATTTCTTGATTTTGTGATATCTTTTAATCCAAAGATGTTGCCATAATGAGTGATCAACATGTGTGTATGTGAGTGCATGTGTGGGTATGTGTATATGTATGTATCTATGTATGTATGTATGTATGTATGTATGTATGTATGTATGTATGTATGTATATATGTATGTATGTATGTGTATATATGCGTGTATGACTATGTGTCATTTTGATACCAATCCTCAATAAAATCTGCCATGCCATCATCATCATCATCATCATCGCAAAAATGTGGTAGTTCATCAATGCTTTTGCTGTCATTTTGATACCAATCCTCAATAAAATCTGCCATGCCATCATCATCATCATCATCATCTCGCAAAAATGTTGTAGTTGATCTTCTTTTGAATATAGTTATTTCAATCTTGCATATTCTACAAGATCACTTTTGTGTAGCCTTCTCATCGATGCTCTTGATAAATGCAATCTTACTGGCAACTTTGAATGGTGTGGTGGAAGGTCATCAATATCATACATTGGAATCTACATACATGAATAAAACTCATTAGTGTTCCACACATGAATGAAAAATAAACTTAAAACACAAATTTAAATCTATAATTTAATTTGAAAAGGGTTTCAATTAATTAGAGTTTTCATTGCAACATAGGATAGGTGGACAAAAAGTTTTCAATGCTCTCTAAAGGGTGCTCCTGGAGGTCTATTCCATCCATAATTCACTAAGAATTCATCACTATCATAATGAAGTAATAGCATTGAAAACTATGTATCTTGCTACATCTCTACTCATATATGGTGATTCATGACTAGTTTCACGCTCTTCAAATGTGCACTTAGTCATTGAAATATTATATCCTCGATTACTGTTTATTAAACGTGCTATATTTCCATGCATGTAAGGTCTTCCATCGATATCTAATATTTCATTTTCTACATGTGTAATCCCTTTACTAGCAAGAGAAGCTGCATTCAAACATAATCCATAAGTACTCATGCTTTGAACGTAACTTGAAAGTCGATGCCAATCTCCCCATCTATATATAGGAGCACAAGATGACATAAGAGTGACTTCAAAGTTTGAAGGCACATATAAATCCTCTACAATAAAGAGACCATGGCCAACACCAATGATAGTGGAGGGAGCAATCATATAAAGTTAAAAACCTCTCCATCTAAAGGAAGTGTTCCTCTATTCCATCTTGCATATCTTCTTCTATCATATGTTTGTACTAGAGGATAGTCACGAGTTGGCAATGGATACTCTCCAACCGTTTTAGTCTGTAAACCAAGAGGTAGAGGATTTTGAGAAACTTCAACTTGTAATTGATAAATGGAATGTCTGTGATGTGTACAAGGAATATTAGCATTATTAGTAGGAGAATCATCATCATCATAATCATCGAGCAAATATTCTTGTCTATTAAATATAATTTTACTTTATATATGATTTTAAAATAAACTAGTGACATTAATTTATGGAATCAATACATACCCAAGCATTATCACGTTGATTTAAGTGGTGGCACATGCTCAAAAATACCATAATGCCTCATGTTCAATATATTCCAATCATGGTCTTTAATGCGTGCCATAGCAAAGATTACACCAACATATAATATGCTCTTAATAGTAAAAATCATCAAAATTCCTATCAGACAACACGTGTGAAGTCATTGCATGGGTAGGAGGTGGTGGAGTACCCTCTGATTGATTAGAATCTAATTAACAGATAACAATAAAAAACATATATTAATCATATATGTATGTATAAAATATTACAATTGAAAGTTTGATATAATTACAACAAGTAGTCCTCGCACGATTATGAGATGGTGGTGGAGTTCCTTCTGATTTATCAAAATCTGATTGTGTAGCAAAAAGGTACTAGATATTAATAATATGATTATTCACATACATTTAAATATATATGTACACATTTACACAAACAAACATATTCATATACACATAGATACACATGCTAACATATAAATACACATACAAAATCATAAATGTATGATGTGTGTATGTATTTATGTATATGTGTGTGTGTGTATATGCATCTATGTGTATGTGTGTGTATATATGTGTATGCGTATGTTTGTGTGTTATGCATGTGTGTGTATGCATGTGTATGTGTGCATATGTGTATTTGTGTGTATGTGTGAATGCATTTGTGTATGTTTATTATAATTTATTATTTGTAATAATAAATTATAATATAAATGTTTTTAATAATTTTTAATAGCATTGAAAACTAAGTGTCTTCCTATATGTCTTGGTTTCTATTGCTCTCTATACATCTGACAACTAAGTATCTTCCTACATCTCTACTCATGTATGGTGATTCATCACCATTTTCATGCTAATGTATGTGTGTATGTATATGTACTTGTATGTGTATGTATGTGTAAGTGTATGTATGCATGTGTAAGTGTATGTATGTATGTATGTATATGTATGTGTGTATGTATGCTTATAAGTTTAAAGTTTTTTTTTTTGTATACGGATCCTTTCTTGTGTTTGAGATTAAAATAACAAGAGATATTGTATGATAGAAAGAAATAAGAGAAGAGCTGACATATCACCTGAGACATGGTAGTGTTTTGCAGACAACTACATCTTCAGGAATCATTTCCTCAGTAGAAGGTATGAAAAATAGGTTATATTATTGTGACTTATCATTCTCATATGTTTTATAAATATTTTAAATTTAATTTATGTCCTTTTGTTTCATTAAATAAACACAAGTTGCTGCAAAAAAGAGATTTGAGTCAAGTCATATGTCGCACTGAGGCCAAATGTACCATCATAGTTTTGTTGCTACATTTGCAAGTTTATGTATTATTGAAATTATATTTTTTATTTTATTTAAAACACTAGTCATTAATCTTTTTTATTTGTTTCAATGAAGTGAAATGATGATGGTCATTATCCTATGAAAAAGGAAATCAAATTTGCTACATATTGTGGATATCAACATCTGAGTGAGCACATACAAGATCATCGAGATGATTTTGTGAGTATTATTAAATTTGATATACTTTATTTTATTTTAGTTGATGTTTTATATGTGTATGAAATAAACCCAAACCATCCTTGTGTAATCATTTATAAAAGTGACAAAGTATTTGTTACCTCCAATGGATTGCTCTTTGGTTGGCCCCCACACATCTGTATGTATCAATTAGAATGGATGTTGGCTTATGTAGCCACTCTTCTTGAATGGAAGTCTCGCTTGCTTCCCTAGTTGACAAGATTCACATAAATGCTTCATACCTTGTCCTTCAAAGTTGGGAAGACCTTCAACCAGCATCTTGAATTGCATTTCCTTCATTCTTTGTTTGTTGATGTGACCTATCCTCTTGTGCCACAAGTCCAACTCTGAAATCCTCTTGTTTCCATATGTGAAGTAGACATGTTGAGTGGAATGAGAATTTACCTCCAAAGTGAAGTCTCCCTTGCTTGTTTCCTCTTGCTATGACCTTGTACCCTTGCTTAGGGTTCTCCACAAAGCATCCACCTTTGTTGAACCTTACTTGATAGCCTCTTTCAACCATTTGCCCAACGGAAACCAAGTTCTTTATGATGGTAGGTACATGCAAGACGTCCTTGAGACATCTTCCTTCCTCCTTGTCATCCAAAGCTACATCTCCAACATGGGAGATCTCATGGGCTGTATCATTACCTGTTTCTACATGTCCTTTACCTTTGGGAGCATGTAGATTAATAAACCAAGAAGCATTGCAACTCATATGGTTGCTACATCCACTATCAATATACCAAGTGTTATCAACTTTGCTTGAATTCCCATTCATGTGCATCATCAAGAGATTGTCATTTTCTGAACTTCTAGAAGCATAATTACCTTGGCCTTTGTATGAAGGACCTTGATTATAGATCCTTTGGTTTCTCCTTGGTAGCAATCTCTAGTATAGTGGCCAAACTTGCCACATACGTAACATCCTTTGCCATCTTTATTCATGTTTTGTTGATGCCGTCCTCCTCTTCCTCTTGTTCTTCCTCTACCTCTTTGTGATGAGGTGCTTTGGTCATGCCCTTGATTGCTTGAGTGGCCTTGCCTTCCTCCAAACCTTCCTTTGCCCCTTCCTTGTCCTCGTCTTCCTTTGCCCCTTTGATTACTTGCATAGAAAACTTGTCCATCCTTGCTTTTAGTTGAATTTCCACCTATGTTCATCTCTTCGGTGACCATGAGAGCAACCAATTGCTCAAAATTAGGAAGATTATCCCTTACATATACTGAAGTGGTAAAGGGTTTCCACTTCTCATCATCTCTCAAACCATTGAGAGTATAAGACACAAGATAGTCATCATCTACCTAGCTTCCAATGGATCCCAATGCATTTGACAATTCCTTGACCTTAACTATGTAGTCATTTATGCAACTTCTTGAGCTCTTCCTAAGGTTGTTGAGATCATTCTTGAGTTGGATCTTCCTTGATTTGGTGCTTGTTGAATAAAGACTCTCAAGTGTCTCCCATACCATCATGTTTGAATCCAAGTCTTGGATATGGCCGATCATGTTATTGCCAATGTGTTGGGAAAGGATAAAGATAACCCTCTTATCTCTTTCATCCCATTCCCTAAAGGCCCTTCTTTGGTCATTGGTTGGATTTTCATCCAAGCTAGGTCTTGGTTCACTTCCGCTAATCAATCCCCAAAGGCCCTTGCCCATAAGGTAGTTGGAGACCCTAAATCTCCATGGTTGATAGTTCCCCTTGTCTAGCTTTTCAGTTTGAGTGTTGAAGTCTCCCATATCTAGTCTTTGCCACTTGAGCTAGCCCTTGGCTAATGCTCCAATGTGTGTAAAATGAAAATGAGGCTCTAAAGTTACCTCAATCCAAAGCTTTCCTTAGATGGACACCTTGTGCTCTTGAAAATTTGAGTAGAATAGCTCTCCTTGATGTGAGCTAACTCCAAGATGCTTTTGTTGATGCAAATCTTCAACCTGTTGATATATTTAGGTAGTGATGTGTGTGAACACACTAGGACCGCCTGGGCACTTTTTTCCCTCTTTAGGAGGTTTTTTTCCCTCGGCTTGTATATACGCCTATTGCCCTAATGGGCTACTAATCTTTGTACATTCTCTAGTAATACATTCAGTATTGTGTGTTTGTGCTCCAAGCTTCTTCTTCTTCCTTGTGTTGTTCGCGTGCTTCCACAGACGTCTAACTCCAACAATTGGTATCAGAGCAGGTCGTCGCTTCATCTAGGGCACCGTCGACACTCCTCCGTTTGCAGTCTCAGAATCGTATGAATTTTGGTGAGCATACTCAGGGTGTTTCCGAGATCAAAACCGCTTCGCTTTGTTGTGTCGAAATCGCGATTTGAGTTCGTTTTGGCCTCCGAACGCATTATCACAGCGCTTGTGCAGGCTATTTCATCTTTTTGTGCCAAAGGTATATACCAGTTTCTGTTTGCCAGTTTAAGCATCTCGAAGTCTGCTACAGGTCTAGCAGAACTCGTCTGGGCAGTTCCGTTCAACTTTTTGAGATACAGTCGATTTTCTGCATCAAGGTATTTTAGTCACCGGCCATGGCTGAAAGCAGTGATGTATTCCGTATGTTGGCTGTTGAGGATAAGTTGGATGGTACCAACTACCCATTATGGGCTTATATGATGCGACATGTACTGGTTGCAAAAGGATTGTGGAACATTGTGCAGGGTGTTGAAAGACGTCCTGTTACACCTGTAACGACAGGTACTGCAAATACAGGTGTTGGAGCTGATGAAGATGGTGTCGAAGATGATATTCCGCAGATTCCTGTTCGTGCTGCTGTTTCTGTTGCACCTACTGCAGAGCAGATTCGTTGGGATGGCAGAGATGCCCAGGCACATGCATTGATAGCTTTGTCTGTCAAACGTGCCATTATTCCTCATATTCGCTCTTGCAGAACAGCTAGGGATGCTTGGGATACACTTACCACATTGTACCAAGCTAGGAATGAGGCTCGTGTTGCTTACCTCCGAAAACAGTTGGAGAGTGAGCACATGAATGGAGGTGATTCTATGGACAGTTTCCTAACGAAGATCAAAGATTTGACGGAACAATTGATTTCTGCTGATGAGGTTATACCATATAGCTCACTTGTGCAGATGGTTCTGAATGGTCTTCCTGATTCATATCAGAGTTTTGCTTCTACTCTTCGGTTGATGATGAAAGGTAATCCGAATGCCTTATCATTTGAGGAGTTAGTCTCTGTTATGTTGCAAGAAGATCAGTCCAGGCATAACAGGTCCATTATGCGAGTTGCAGATCAAGCTTTCCTGGCTAGTCAGAAGGGCAAAGGAAAATGGAGCTCTTCAACTAGTAAGCAGAAATCTGCTAATTCTGCATATTCGAAAAGGAAGATAAAGATGAGAAGAAATAAAAAAAGCAGAAATTGTTTTGTAAGTACTGTAAAGGGAATGATCATATCATAAAGAACTGTCCAAAACTGGCTGCTAAAGAGGCAAAGAAGAAAGAGGTTGGAATGGTTGTTGCAGAGGCCTCTACACCAAAAACAGAGTCTGCAAATCTTGTGCAGGAAGAAGAATGGGCGTTTACTATTGTCTGCAGTTTTGACCCATCTTCTCATGAGCAGTGCATGTCTGTAGTAGACTACGATGTTTGGTATTTTGACAGTGGGGCGACCAAACATATTACCTCGCAGCGCAGTTTCTTCTCTTCACTCGAGCCTGCCCCTACAGGGAATACTGTTACATGCGCCAACAACTCCTCTTATCCTATTATGGGAGTTGGTAAGATCATTTTGACTACTGTTGATGGTAGTTCTTTCACTTTGTCAGATGCTTTATTTGTGCTAGGGATAAAAAAGAACCTGTTATCAGTTTCTGCATTAGCCAAGATTGGCTTGGTTGTGAAATTTGTTGATGACAGGTGTACAGTTCATGATCTATCAAATGGCGATGTGATTATTGCTTCTGGCATTTTATGTCGTGGGCTGTATAAGCTCATATACAATGAAAGATCTGTGAATGATTTGGCATGTGCAGCTCATGATTCTCAGGCTAGGTCAGATGCAAAGCTTTGGCATGCACGCTTTGGTCATCTGAATTTTGCTAGTTTGCTATGCCTGCAGAAATTTGAAATGGTGTCCTCTTTGCCCAAACCTGAGGCACCTGGAAAACATGTTTGTGAGGGCTGTATTTTGGGCAAAATGCAGCGTTCATCCTTTCCAAAAGATGGTTCAGTTCGGGCTACGCAGAAATTGCAGCTTGTACTTTGTGATGTCTGTGGTCCTATGCAGACACCCTCTTTTGGAAATTACCTTTACTTCGTGACTTTCATTGATGATTTTTCCAGGCATGCATGGGTATATCCACTCAAAACAAAGTCCGAAGTGTTCATGTGCTTCAACCAATTTTTGGTTTTGGTTGAAAATCTGTCAGCATGTAAAATGGGCACCCTCCGTTCTGATCGAGAGGGGGTATATATGTCTTCTGATTTTAATGCATTTCTGGCTGAACGTGGGATAAAACACCAGTGTACAGTGCCGTATACACCTCAACAGAATGGAGTTGCTGAACGAAAGAACAGGTCACTCATGGAGATGGCGAGGTGCATGGTCAAGAGTCAGGCTTTACCTCATAGTTTCTGGCTTGAGGCTGTCATGTGTGCAACATATGTACTTAACAGGTGTCCCACTAAAGCGCTGCAGTCTATCACTCCATATGAGGCTTGGCATGACCGCAAGCCATCTGTTGCTCATCTGCGTGTTTTTGGTTGTTTGGCATATGCACTAGTGCCTGAACAACATCGCAGAAAATTGGATGATAAGGCAGTAAAATGTATTTTTGTTGGGTATAGTTCTGAAAGTAAAGGCTATCGTATGTATCATCCACAGACTAAACGCATTCTAGTTAGCCGTGATGTTGTCTTTGTGGAAGATGCTATTCAGCCATTGCTTTCATGTACTAAGGAGACATCTGTTAGCTCCAAAGACATGTATGATACTTTGATGCCTCTTTTTACAGGTGGATAGTCTAGTGCTGGTCCTAATGAGGCAACTTCTCAGCCTTTGCAGGTTTCATATGATGATGCAGATCATTCTATTTCTGATGCAGATTTACATGATGCACTTGTTGATGAGAGAGCTGATATTGAGCAGGCAAAAACTATGCCAAAATGGTTGGTGCAGATTTTGCATGACAACAAATTAGATGCACCTTTGTCATATCGTACTCGTTCATGCTCTCATAGTGCCTCCTTTGCATCAGATTGCTATGCTATGGCTGTGTCTAGTCTCTGTGATGAGAATGAACCTGTTTCTTTTGATGAAGCACAGAATTCAGAAAATTGGATGGCTGCTATGCAATCTGAGTATGATGCTATAATGAAGAATGGTACATGGTCTTAATGTGACTTGCCTCCTGGCAAGAAGGCCATTGGCACTAAGTGGGTATACAAGCTGAAGCGTAAACCTGATGGTACAGTTGATAGGTATAAGGCTAGGCTTGTTGCAAAGGGTTATGCACAGGAAAGAGGCATTGATTTTGATGAGACCTTTGCACCTACATGCCGTATGACTACTGTTCGGAGCATTTGTGCACTTGCAGCCCATCATGGTTGGAATGTACATCAGTTGGACATTAAAACAACATTTCTGAATGGTGACTTGCATGAAGAAGTGTATGTTTTTCAGCCCCATGGCTTTGTGCAGAAAGGGCATGAAAACCAGGTGTGCATGTTAAAGAAGGCATTATATGGTTTAAAGCAAGCACCAAGTGCTTGGTATGAGAAGATACATGCCTATCTGGTTGCACATGGTTTTGAGAACAGTCCAACTGAAAGCACCTTATATGTTTAGCGTGCTAATGATGTGCTTCTGATCATTTTTGTCTATGTTGATGACATGCTACTCACTGGTCCTATTGAGAAGCATATTGCTGATTTCAAGGCTGATTTGCATGCCTCATTTGAGATGTCTAATTTGGGGCATTTGCATCACTATTTGGGCATTCAATTTATGCAACTTGATGGTGGAATGGCTTTGTGTCAAACGAAATATATTGACACATTATTGCAGCGTTTTGGCCTTGAAGACTGTAAGCCTATTGCCACTCCTATGGAGACAGGTTTACGATTGAGTCTTCATGATGCTAGAGATGCATTTGATGCTGTTCTCTATTTACTTATGCATTACTCGGCCAGATATTCAGTTTGTTGTCTCACAGATGAGCAGGTTTATGCATTGCCCAGGAGTCACGCATTGGAAGGCGGTTAAGCGCATCTTTCGCTACTTGAGTGGTACTCGGCTACTTGGGTTGTTTTATCCCAAGGGGGGATCACTACCGCCAGATTTGCATGCTTTTTCTGAAACTCAGATTGGGCTGGTTTCTATGACACTCGTGTGTCCACCAGTGGTTTTTGCTTCATGCTTGGTAGCTCATGTATATCTTGGTTGAGCAAGAAGCAGCCTACTGTGGCCACTTCCAGTTGTGAGGCTGAGTATAGGGCAGCTTTCACAGCGACTGTTGAGTGTGTGTGGCTCAGACTCCTTATGGCTGATTTGGGTGTTGGCCAGTCTTCTGCCACCACCATCTTCACTGAGAGTCAGAGCGCATTGGCAGTTGCAAGGAACCCTGTGTTCCATGCTCGCACTAAGCACATTGAGGTGCATTATCACTATGTCAGGGAGAGGTTCTCTGCTGGGGTGATCAGCTTGGCATATGTGCCCACGCAGGAGAACATAGCAGACCTTTTCACGAAAGGCTCTGCCTAGGGAGAAGTTTGAAGCTTTCCGCAAAGCTTTGGGCTTACTTCCTTTTGTGGAGTGATTTCCACATAGCTTGGCACTTCCTTATACATGAGTGCCAGCTCCTTGTTCACCGCATCACTCCCAGGGGGGATTTGTTGATATATTTAGGTAGTGATGCGTGTGAACACACTAGGACCACCGGGGCACTTTTTTCCCTCTTTAGGAGGTTTTTTTCCCCCGGCTTGTATATATGCCTATTGCCCTAATGGGCTACTAATCTTTGTACATTCTCTAGTAATACATTCAGTATTGTGTGTTTGTGCTCCAAGCTTCTTCTTCTTCCTTGTGCTGTTCACGTGCTTTCGTAGACGTCTAACTCCAACACAACCACCAACTCCAAGAAGTCTTATTCCTTGTATTTGATGTCTCCAAGATGCCAAAATGCTCTGATACCACTAGTGGGGGAAGTATCTCAACCCCTATGCAATGACAAAGCGTGAATGGCCTCCATAGGTATCCTTCTTTGACCTTTGCACACCATAAATGCTCTTTCTCAGATCATATGCATAGAACTCCAGTGAGCTTTTCTAGACCTATAATAAACACTAAGAGCTTTCCAGAAAAACAAATTTCACTGCAAATGGATGCTTAAACAACATGAGGTAGTTGAATGCTCAGAATTGTTAGTCAAACAAAGACCTCACTTCACTCGAGCAAGCTTTTCTCACAGAGTTTACCGAGAATGAATCTCAAAATTGAGTCAACTTTAGAGAACCCTAATAGCTACCTAATGACACCAAAATCATAGCAAATGGATAAATAGAGAAGGAGAATCAACCCTTACAATAGAGAGCAAAATATTTCCAATAGAGCCTACATACAGAGAGAGATATCAATCACCCAACTTCACTAAAATGAATGTTGCTCCCAGAATACTCAGAGAATGATGCAAAAAATTGGTGAGCATAAAATAGACTCTAATAGATATCCAATGAGACAAGAATTACATAAAAATGGATACAATATGAGGGAGAACCATGTTACACTTATGTGCTCCTCGAGTAGCTTTGATGTGAACCTTTTCCCTATACATGGGCACTTTTTACTCTAGTGCTGGCTAGAGGTTTTTTTCCCATGTTACCACATACTTGATACTCTCATATGTGGTGGTACTTTGTACTTAGGGATATATTATTCAGCTTTTACTTAAGTTCTGTTCATCGTCGATAGAGAGAGCTATTCCAGCCTTCTCCATGTGTCTTTCTGCATTTGTGCTCCTTGTGTGTGCTTCTCCTGTGTCTGTCTCACTTCTACACACACCCAACAGTGGTATCAGAGCAGGTGCACAACAAACCAATGCTAACAACTTAGGGGTAGAGAGTTGCAACATTGCCTGCGCACACACATAGATATGCCTACTAAAAGAAAACAAACGAGCAAGAAAGGGGTGTTGGAATTTGGGGCCCCAGGATCGTTCCAAACTAAAACCTTTTGAGCATACACAACTTAATTGACAAGATCATGGGAGTACTACTCAACCATATAAAGTGGTGCACTCACTAATGGAAGAATATCCAAGAAGATGATGATACAAAATTTAGATTATGTCGAAATAATCTAAGTGTGTGAAGTGAATGAGCAACGAAGCTAACCTTATTCTCACAAAATAGTTTAACAAAATTGTAAATCAACCAACCCTAATTTTGAGATTAGGGTAGAGAAACCCTAAAAACAAAATATAAGGCTAACTCACAAAAGATAGTTACCACCACCTTGTAGAAGACTTCTTGCTCCAAGAGAGTAGCCTCTCCTTCACCAAAACTCCACCTCCTCAAGAGTGTGTGAACACTCTCTCTTCAAGAAGATCTCCAAACTCTAGATCTTTGAGTGAGTAATTTTACAATGAGTCAATGACCTCATTATATAGCTTGTGTACTCCTCCAAAAGCACAAAACAAAAGCCATCACTATCGCTAAACTCAACTCAAATCAACACCCCCATAGCGAAAAACAGTACGATTGCTTTTCTTAAAAGAATCAACAGTGTTCGCTGTTGTCGCCCATGGGTTTTGAACACGGGCAGATCGATTAAGAGTGTCTTCTTGTAGCCACGCTGCCAACATTACTTTTGTTGTAAAAGATATTAAAAAATATTTACTATTTCTCTGTTAACAAATGCGCCCGCTTGAGTTTTGAGAGGACTTGAAAATCCATACCCTATAGTCATTGTTGGACCATATGGCATTGACTCCAACAATCCCTCCTTCATTGTCATATTGGTACAAGCTTCAGTAACCTGCAAATCTTCGTATGACTATCTCTAGTCAATGCTTTGGTAAAAATATCTGCAACATTCTCACTAGAAGGAACATAAACTAGCTCAATGTGCTTCTTAGCTATCTGCTCTCAAATATAGTGGTAGTGTACCTCTATATGCTTTGTCTTTGCATGATGCACTGGATTCTTAGCTATAGCTATAGCACTCTGGCTATCTGAAAATATCTGACTAGGTTCATGTACTCTCACATCAAGATAACTGAAAATCTTCTGCAACCAAACTAACTCTAGAGTAGCTGTAAATGCTGCACGATATTCAACTTCACATGATGAAGTGGCGATAATGGGTTGTCTTTTCGAAAGCCATGAGATAAGACAATCTCCAAGATAAAAATAAAATCCACTAGTACTTCTTCTTGTGTCTCTATCACCTGCCTAATCAGAATTTGAAAATCCTTTTAGTAACAAATGCGTAGATTTCAAAAATACCATAGCAAAATTTGAAGTTCCCTTCAAATATTGAAAGATCTGCTTTACTGCTTTCCAATGTAACATTGTCTGATTCTGCATGAACCTTGATACTTGAGAAACTGCAAACTATATATTAGGATGTGTATTACAAAGATATATCAGGCAACCAACTGCTTGACTATATAGAGTAGCATCAAATGGCTTTGCATCTGCTACCATTTGTAAAGACATGTTCTGATCCATAGGTGTTTGCATAGGTTTAGAATCACTCATCTGAAACTCTGCAAAAGTTTCTCAATGTACTTCTGTTGTGTCATATAGATACACTCATCTTGAAGCACAAACTGAATCCCAAGATAATAATGCAAAATGCCTAAATCATTTACATCAAATGTTTGCTTCAATTGTTCTTTGAACATCTGCAAATCTTCATCTCTGGGACCTATGACTATAATATCATCCACATAAATGATTGCTATAATCATCATACCTGTTTCAGCTTTGACATAAAGAGTTGGAGCTGCATCTGAGTTATGGAAATCAATGGATAAAAGATATGTATGTATCTTTTCATACCATGCTTTAGGTGCCTATTTTAAACCATACAAAGCTTTTATAAGCTTACACACTAAGTGTTCTTTACCTGTCTCTTCAAAAACTTATGGCTACTGAATATACACATCCTCATGTAAATCACCATTTAGAAAAGCAGTCTTAATGTCAAGTTGATATATATGCCAACCAAAATGTGCTGCTAAAGCAAGTATTGACCTAATAACAATCATCCTAGATGTAGGAGCAAACGTCTCATCATAATCAATGCCTTTTTGTTGTGCATATCCTTTGACAACTAACCTGGCCTTGTATCTATCAATAGTACCATCTGCTTTCCTTTTGATTTTAAAGATCCATTTTACACCTATAGCCTTCTTTCCTTCTGGTAACTCACATAGCTGCCAAGTTTGATTCTTATGAATAGAATCAATCTCTTCTTGCATAGCTTTTCTCCAAATAGGAATGTTAAGTGCATCTTTAACACATGCAAGTTCATCTTCAACAGTCAGAAGTGCCAAAATATCATGAATCTCAAAGTTTTCAGCAAAACTTACCTGATCTTTTTGTTGTCGCTGTCTAGTCTGGCTTCTTGTTCTTACATGATCTTGTTGTTGTTGTTGTCTAGTCTGAATCCTTGTTCTTCCTGTAAAAGTCTTTATACCATTGTCTTTCCAACTCTGATATAACCAAGTAGGTGTATCCTTGAATAGTGGTGAAATTCTTTCTGAACTTTCAGCTTCCACAGGTTCTAGAACTTGTCCTTCTGAGGTACTAGGACTTCTGGAACTCTAACTTCTTCCATTTCCAAAATCAAAGTCTCTTATGGAACTGACTCTTTAGAAGGTTGTAAAATTCCTCTTTCTTCAACTTTTCTTGAATCCTAGGAATTTTAACTCCCTCCTGATATGGCTGAACATGTACATTTAGAATTTTTCTAAAAAATCCATAGTGATTTTCACTAATGAACTCTGGAATTTCTGCTTCTTTATCATAAACCTTATTTTCAACAATATAGGCATTATGTGAAAGAATAACTTCACGTGTCTCTGGAACATAAAACCTGTATCCTTTACTCTCAACAAGATATCCAATAAAAATAGCTTTCTTTATCTTTACATCTAGTTTGCCTCGGTCCTTTTTCTCAACATGTACATAAGAAAGTGATCCAAACACTCTTAAGTAACTCACATTAGGTTTTCTACCATAATAAGCTTCATACGGTGTGATTACCTTTAAAGCTTTTGTAGATGACTTGTTCAAAATGTGATTAGCTATATGTACTGCATCAAACCAAAATTTCGGTGAAAGCCTCTTGGACGCCATCATGCTCCGCATCATCTCAACAAGTACTCTATTCTTTCTTTCTGCAACACCATTCTGCTGAGGAGTATAAGCAATAATAAGGTGTTGACTAATACCTTTCTCATCAAGAAATGTCTGGAACTTATTTGACAAGTATTCTCCACCTCTATCACTTCTGAGAATCTGGATAGTTTCTTGACATTCATTTTCAACCATAGCTACAAAGTTCTTGAACATAGGAAAGACTTATAACTTCAGCTTAAGACCATAGATCCATGAGTATCTCGTAAAATCATCAACGAATAGAACAAAATACCTGAAACCCTGAATAGATTCTGCTCTCATAGGTCCATTCACATCTAAATGAATAATCTGCAATTTCCTGGTAGCTATAATATGAACATGTTTCTTGAAAGGTAGTTTATGCATCTTACCTTCAAGACAACCTTCACATATGTCTGAATCATCAGGTAGCTTGAATGAGGGTAAACTCTCAACCATACCTTTGTCTTTGATACTTTTGAGAGCTCCAAAACTAATATGTCCAAATCTTTTATGCCATAGCTTCATATCTTCCATCGGTGACAAAGATTTGACCGCATATGCCTGACTGATTTTTGACAAAACAAAGACCCCTCCTCTATGCTCACCTTGCAAAATAAACTTGTCATCTTTATGTGATAAGATCTTACAAAGATCTCTCTCAAATACAACTTTAAAACCATCACCTAAAAATGCAGATATAGATAGCAAATTCTTCTTCATTTTAGGCACATAAAGAACATCTGAAATCTGAAAATTACCACCTTCTCTTGACTTTAGGGTTACTATACCTATTCTCACAACATCCAAATCATTGCCATCTGCAATAGTAACTCTTCTATAGGTAGAATAAGAAAGAGAAGAAAACACATCTATGCAACCTGTCATATGCTTTTTGTGGCACCTGAGTCAAATATCTAAGCACTTGCTAAAAGAACTTGTAAAGCCGCCTGATCAAATGCTACTTCCTCAATGGTGATACATGCATAAGAATCACCTTGAGATTTCCCTTTTTTATCATTTTCTGCAACATTACCTGATGCCTTTTTCTTTTCTGTTGCAATCCTTTTATAACATGCTGCTTTTAAATGTCCAAGTTTTTTGCAATAAAAACATATTACTTCCTTCTTCTTAGAAGACCTCTTTAGATGTAGTAGAAATAGAATTTGAAGTAGAAGCTGAGAGGGACCTACTTTCCTTCATGGATTGCTTTTCCTTCTTATTCTTCTTCTTCTTTTTACCCTTTGATGAAGATGGAAGTGCTTCTTCATTTCTCTTCCATTCCCTTCAACTGATCTTCATCTTGAAGTAACAAGAACTCTAGCTCTTCAAATGTAACCTCTCTATCTCTTGTGGTAAGGGTAAGAGTGGTTATAAAAGATCGATCTGAAATAGGAAGTGAATTAATCAGCATATTTACCATTTCTTCATCAGATATCTCAACTCCTACATTTAGAAGTTGATCTCTCAAGTCAACGAGTCTCATAATGTGGGTTTGAATTGACTCACCAGCCTTCATCCTTGTATTTGCTAGTTGTCTCCTCAAGTGAGCTTTCCTAGCAGGATTTCTGGTCTGAAAAAGATTCTCAAGCTTCAAGCAAGCTTGTCTCGAACTTTTGCAAGATCTGATCTGTGGTAGAATATGTTTTTTGACACTTATTGCTATGAATGAAAGTGCTAAAGCATCTCTTACATCCCACCTTGCCTGATCTTCAGTAGGAGGACTGTAGGTAAAGACCTACCTGTGACTCTGGATGTCAAAGTGGTTACCTCTTCTTCAGTTGGTTCTGTAATATTAATTCCAATACCTCTTGAAACTGATGTAGCTCCTTCTTCGCCTTCTCATCTGGGTCTTGTTAAGGGTCCATTGATGATACTTCATAAATCCTTTGTCACTAAAATATTCATCATCATGAAACTCCACATGGGATAATTAGAAGATCCATCCAACTTGTCTTCAATCTCAATTCTAATCTCACTCATCTTAACTAAGTGTGTGAGATAGAGAAAGATAGAGATCTTGAGACAAGATTAGAGAACGTAAGCCAAAGCTTACTCACTAAAAAATAGATGTCCAAATTACAACATGGGAGTACTACTCAACCATATAAAGCGGTGCACTCACTAATGGAAGAATATCCAAGAAGATGATGATACAAAATTTAGATTATGTTGAAATAATCTAAGCGTGTGAAGTGAATGAGCAACAAAGCTAGCCTTATTCTCACAAAATAGTGTAACAAAATTGTAAATCAACCAACCCTAATTTTGAGATTAGGGTAGAGAAACCCTAAAAACAAAATATAATGTTAACTCACAAAAGATAGTTACCACCACCTTGTAGAAGACTTCTTGCTCCAAGAGAGTAGCCTCTCCTTCACCAAAACTCCACCTCCTCAAGAGTGTGTGAACACTCTCTCTTCAAGAAGATCTCCAAACTCTAGATCTTTGAGTGAGTGATTTTACAATGAGCCAATGACCTCATTAAATAGCTTGTGTACTCCTCCAAAAGCACAAAACAAAAGCCATCGCTATCGCTAATCTCAACTCAGATCGATGCCACCATAGCAAAAAACAATACGATTGCTTTTCTTAAAAGAATCAATCGCGTTCGCTGTTGCCGCCTGACGGTTTTGAACCCGGGTGGATCGTTTGAGAGTATCTTCATGTAGCCACGCTACCAACATTACTTTTGTTGTAAGCAACAAAAAATTTTTACTATTCCTTTGTTAACAAACACGCCTGCTTGAGTTTTGAGAGGAGTTAGAAGTCCATACCCTATAGTCATTGTTGGACCATATGGCATTGACTCCAACAAGGAGCTCACTTAAGCAAGGGGCTTGCTTATCACAACTCCAGCACTTAGTGCTCATTTTACATGAGCTAAAATGCCAAGAAGGTGCCCAAAATAAGTCGGGATACACGCTCCTTTTATAGTGAGAAGTGTGTTCTTAAAATCTAGGAACTACCTTTCCAAATCAGCCTCCTAACTTGGAGGACTTATTTGAGATGACTTGGGGAGTCGTTGAGTGACTTTTCTTGTGAAATCTCATGGATTTTGGCTTCCTTTGATTGCTCCACATGTCCATAAAAGATTCCCCACGAATTTGTAGCTTGAAGTTTGAATTTTAACAAGCTGCATGCCAAAGTTTTGCATCTGAGATAGCTTGAGAATCTTGAACTGCACATGTTGAATCATTCATAGATTTTGCATAATCTATGAGCTTATATAGCCCATGACATAAAATTCCAGAAGCAATAAGGACATCGCCATTTTATAGGTATGAACTGTACATCTATCATCAACAAATTTCACAACCAAGTCGATGTTGAATAATCTTGAAATTGATAACATATTTTTCTTGATCCCTGACACAAATATTCTTACCAAGTGCCATGATAGGATAAGAGGAGTTGTTGGCATGCATGACAGTATTCCCTATTGGGGTAGGCTCAAGTGAAGTGAAGAAACTATGCTACGAGGTAATATGTTTGGTTGCCCCACTATCAAAGTACCAAACATCCAAGTCTACTGCAGACATACATTATTCATGAGAAGAAGGTTCATAATTACAAACAATAAGAGTGTACAAAGTATGCCAAAGTGGCTGAAATGAACTTTGTAGGACAAAAAATTGAGTGCACCTTTACTTGGTAAAACAAGACCAAGCTCTCACCATGCATCAAGTAATTTTGTGGATTATTCCCTTTTTGCAATAGCGTGTAATGAAGAGCCACTTTTGAAGATGCATGTGATGATTCACGTTGGATAAGTGTTATGCAATGAGAAATGGATTTCATACATAGGAATGGTACTTGAGAGTTATGTGAATTGCCAAAGGAAAAAATTCCATTGGTACAACGTGGGTTTCCAAGATTGAGAGAAAGTCAGATGGGGCATTGATCGCTACAAAGGTAGATTGGTTGCCAAAGGATATGCACAATAATATGACATTGAATATCAGGAAACTTTTGCACCTACTTCATGCATGACTACCATTCGTACCATGGTTGCATTGGTTGTCCATTGAGGTTGGAAAATACATTAGTTGGACATAAAAAAAAAATCCTTGAAAGGTGAGTTACACGAAGAGGTTTATGTGAAGCAACCTTCTAAATTTTCCATGAAAGGGCAAGAGCATGTGGTTTGTCACTTGCATAAAGCCTTGTATGGTCTCCGACAAGCTCCATGTGCATGGTATGATAAAATCTATAAGTGTTATCGTTAGTGTCCTAGTGAAAGGCCGCCACTGGACACTTCTTTGTATATGTTCTTTAATAAAACATATAATGGCCTGGTCAGTCACAGACTGTAAGTTCGACTTGTAAGACCTAAGAAGTCTGTCTTCGTGCTCTCTGTGTACTATGTTTTTCTATGTATTCTACAGTCTCTGTGCGAAGTACCGTGTGCGGCCTTAGGAGCTTGGTTTTTTACTCCTAGGATATCGTCGTGGAAGGCGAGAGAAGGAGAGCACACTGTGGTGCATCACCATCGAAATACTTCACTCGTATCAGAGTAGTTCGATGCAAAAGCTTTGTTCCTTTTGTGCGAGCAAAGTGAGCACCACCCAGCTTTCTCCAAGGCTTATGACTAAGGTGGCCACCAAGGCATAGACCTTGGCATACCTTATCATCCGAGTCACCGAAGTCACCATTGGTGCCGTTGGTTGCCCGTGAGGGAGGACCTAAATGATCAAGGAATATAGAGGTTCCGATACTTCCCGGGAGGTCACCCATCCCAGTACTGTTTCCCCCGGAGCTCGCTTAACCGTGGCAATCTCTTGCCACTAAGCTACACTCTTGTGGTGTCTAAAGAAAGGGAAAGACTAAGGTTGACATTACCTTGAACATGTTCTGGTCCCTCAAAGCTTCATTCTTTGCTTTCAAAGCCTATTTTTGAAGCATTTTTGGGGTGTCTTTTGGAGCCCTTTTGGAGTACTTCCGCACACAATTCTCACCACACAGGTCCAAGAACAACAAGAAGTGTGTTCTTTGTACTTCTTTGACATTAAATATCAACCTTTGGGGCTGTGTTTTCAGCCACACTCGCAAAACTATAGGTTTCTTGAGAGATTTCAATCTTGGTGGGAGTAGCCGCTGCAAATTTATGCAGGTTTTTTGCCAAAAACATTAGAGTTGACAAACACTTGCAGGTGTTATTGGTTAGTTTTTGGGCTGTGCATTCAACCTTTTAGTGTCATTTTAGTGCATATATTGAGCACATACACATTATGTACGCTTCTATGGATATCGCTTATGTACGTCCATGTGGTCATTGATATAGCGGTTAGATTCTTTGCATAAAGCCTCTTACATTTGATAAAGAGGGTCGTGGTGAGGTTTTCTTAACTGGGAGACACCCAGATGTCGGGGTCTCTTCGGTGATGGAGGTGGAAGACTTACCCAACCTCGCGATAGGAGATGTATGATAGCTGTTCATAGGTGCTCGATAAGCCTAGTTGGCTTCTATTGGGTAACTGATTATATGCAGTGGGTTTAGTGATTCACTATGCAGGCAAACATGTCAGTACTTGCAGTTTTATGATATTTTGACACTGGTCATATGCTCATTTTGCAGAGGATACTCTGGCAAAATTTTTCCAGATTTTTGGTTTTGTCAACTATACAGTGGTCGATTTACTCCTTGATACACTTATTCATTGGTGTTTGGACTCTTCTAGCTCCATTATCATTCCATTCAGTTCTCAACCATCATGGCGTCAGAGGTCTTAGACACATCTTGTGGATCAGGGTCTAGTGCTAGTGTTTCGAGGAGGAGCTATAACTTGCAAGGCAAAGACCATTTTGAGATCCGAAAATTTGATGGCACAAACTTTGCTCTATGGAAGAATCAAATTAATGATGTGCTGATTTAGAGGAGGCAATGGAAGCGAGTAAATGGAATTTCAAAGAAGCCTGCTGACATGGATGAAGATGATTGGGATAAGTTAGATGAAATGGCTAGGTCTACCATTTTCTTGCACCTGGCATATAATATTTACTTTACAATATTAGACTGTGAAAGTGCAGAGGAGCTTTGGAAGAAGTTATGAAATACATATGAAAAAGAGACGGCATCAAATAAAGTCTATCTGATGAGAAATGTTATGTTACCTTCGTATGAAGGACAAAGATAGTGTTTCTGTTCATCTAAATGAGTTTGATGCTATATTCTCTGAGTTATAGGCTCATAAAATGGATATGGTGTTATGCACCTTGCCTTCATCATACGATACATTTTGCACAGCTATTAGCAATAGTGCACTTGGTGGTAAACTCGTCTATGATGACATATGTGGAGTACTCTTGAGTGCGGAAATTCGTAGAAAATCCATGGTTGGCACTCAGAGTGGAGATGCATATAATGTTTGTGGTTCTTACCAAGGAAAGAATCAACAACGTGGCAAGAGCAAGAACACGGAAAAGAATGGTCAACAGAATAAGAGTAGAAGTAAATCAAGGAAGAGGGATATCGAATGCCATTATTTTCATAACAAAGGACACATGAAGAAAGACTCTTATGCATTAAATAATGCTAAAGGTAAAGGATAGAATGTTGATGGGCATGTTAAACAGTTACCTGCAACATCTACTTCGACTGTGAAGATTGAAGAAATTAATGCTATTAATGATGCTGATGTGTTGACACTTGATAGTATTGTGCCAACTGAGGCTCTTATGGCTGATTCTCTTTCCCACACCTGGTTGCTAGATTCTGGTGCTTCTTTCCATGTGACACCACATAGAGAATGGTTCTCTAATTATGCAGCACAGTCTCTTGGTACCATGAGACTTGGTGATTCTTACCAGTGTGCTGTTGTGGGGATTGGAGGTGTGGTTGTGCAGTTCAGTGATGGTTCAAAATTTACTATGCATAATGTACGCCATGTACCTCAATCATCACACAGTTTGATGTCAGTTGGTCAAGGTGATGACCGTGGTTACAAGGTTGTCTTCTATGCTCAGTCCTTTCACATATCAAAGGGCAATATGGTTATTGCAAAAGGAAGCAAAGTTGGCTCACTTTATCCTTTATTTGTATCATAGAAAGAACACTTGTTAGCTGTTACTGAACAGCCTATGGCTTGTATTTGGCATGGTCGTTTGGGCCATATATCTCGTAGTGGAATTGAAAATATTTCTCATTGTGGCTACTTACTTGTGTTATCTCTCTCCGATTTTTCATTTTGAGAGCATTGTAAATATGGAAAGCAAACTAGAAATGTGCATAAAATGCACATTGACTCTTCAATTCAGCCTTTAGATCTCATTCATACAAATGTGTGTGGCCTATGCCGACTAGCTCCTCAGGTGGTTCTCTTTACTTTGTCACTTTCATAGATGATGCTACTAGAAAAGTTTGGGTATATCCTATCAAATCGAAGGATGAGGTATTCCCTACTTTCAAAAAATGGCTTGCTTCAGTTGAGATTGAAAAAGGAACTAAGCTTAAGGCTTTACGTTCAGATAATGGGGGTGAGTATACCTCACATGAATTCAGTCTTTTTTGTCAGTCCAGAGGGATTCATAGAGAGTTTACACTTCCTTATACCCTAGTATAGAATGATGTAGCTGAGATGATGAACAAAACTATTCAAGATAGATCATGCAAACCTCTCACAAGGTTTTTGGGCAGAAGCAGTATTGATTGCAGTTCATGTGATTAACCTTTTACCTAGTACTGCGAAAGGTTTGAAAGTGGCACAAGAGTTATGGACAGGGAAGCCACCATATTATGATCATCTTTGAGTTTTGGGTGTGAAGCATATGTTCATATACCAAAGAATCTTAGACAAAAGTTGGAATATAAGTCAAAGAAATGCATTTTTCTTGGATATGGCCGAGAAGGACAATTTGGATATCCCTTATGGGATCCTGAAACATGGTCACTGATCAAAAGTAGTGATGTCATCATTTTCAATGAGTCCAAGATGCATAAACAACCCATTAAGGAGGTTGAAGCGAGAAG
>CM035414.1:64736100-64771100 GCA_020310875.1 Ceratopteris richardii | reverse complement strand
TATCCCCCGAGCTTGGGACCTTGGCTAACTAGCCCTTGTCCCTCACACACATGGATTGATCCCTGTGGATCAAATAGACTGATCCCTGTGGATCACATGCACTGATCCCTGTGGATCAATGTCTGACACTCTCTCCCCCTTCTAAAGATCATTGTCCTCAATGATCAATGAGGGAAAGTACTTGCAAACCAAAGTTTCTGATTCCCAAGTAGAGTGAGTAAGTTCTAATCCTCTCCAGGCTACCAAATACTCCTGGACGACATGATTCCTAAATCGCTTCTGTCTCCGATTTAGTATCCTTTCTGGAGAATGATCCGTGCTTTTACTTTCTTGCAAAGAAACAATACCTTCTATTAGATTATTCTCCCTAAAAACATTGGATGAACTCTTCAATCTGGAGGAGAATCTAATTGGTATGCAACTTCACCTAGCTTTTTAACTATCTTCTAAGGTCCACAAAACCTTGGTGATAGCGTACTACACTTCCCTGTGGACAATGAAGTAGATCTAGCTAGTACCTGAAGAAAGACTCTATCTCCTACCTCTAATTATCTAGGAGATCTTTTCCTATCAACGTACGCTTTAGCCCTATTAGCTTCTTGCTGCATCTTGGCTTTAGCTCATAGTTCATCGCAAAAGGAAATGCAACTAGTACCAAATACTATCCCAATCTGTCTGTCTCTCAGAAATATATGCCCTCAATATGTTCTCTAAAAACTAGCTGATCCGCTTGGTCCTGTGAATCTGACATCTCTATCTGAAACTATAGATGTCGATAACCCATGCAATATGAGGACATGTTGGATAAACAACTTCACTACATATGGATCAAATGGACTGATGCTGGTGGATCATAATGAACTAATCCCTGTGGATCAATGATCCGTGTGGATCACATGCACTGATCCGTGTGGATCAATGTCTGACACTCTGACCCCTGTGTGGAGTTTCTATCGCCTCCTGTGTGGGTATGGATTGATCCCTATGGACCAAAGTCATGATCCCTATGGATCATCAATGTGTCTACCATAACTAGGATAGTATCCCACTTCCTTTGGATCCGCGGTACCTGACTATGAAGTCCATGGATACACTGTCCTAGTTGTGATCTAGAATCTGTAAAGGATACAAAAGACGTGGAGTCTTTATCCTTTTTGCTTTGTTGAATTGACACATAAAGCCTATTAAATATAAGTGTGGACATCTCTGACTATCCAGGCCACCAAAATATTCTTCTAACAAGCTATGTTGTCATGTCAATGCCTGGATGTCCTGCACAAGGCACATCATAACTATCATGCATGACTATTCTGCTCAAATCCCGGGAATCTGGTACGCAAACCTTTCCTTTCCGACTAACTATTCCATTCTCATGTGAGATACTGGAATACAGAATGGACTTGTTTGCTCTGCTAGGGGAGGAAACAGCTAAAAGTGTCCCGTCTCCTATAATAGAGTCATCACTGATGGCTCAAATGTGGATCTTCCACCTGTGCTTCCTTTATCTCTTGAAGCAATGAGCTTTCTAGAACTGCAAAGCTCATTTGATACATTATCCATGATAGTGCATCAGTAACTATATTCTCTTTGCTCTTCTATACATGATTTCCATGTGAAACTCCTATATGAGCTCAGTCCAATGAGCCTGACTGCCTTGAAGATCTGGCTGACTAGAAAAAATACTCAAGTGTATGGTGATCTGTGTATACCTTAAAGTCTGCACCATCAAGATAGTGTCTCTAGACTTAAAGTGAATAAACCACTACATACAACTCATGTTCATGCATTGGCCAGTTATCCTGAGCACTAGTCAATATCTTACTATCAAGAGCTATTGGCCTACCATCTTGGCTCAAAACTGTCCCTATGGCTATGCCACAAGCATCTGTCTCTAACTCAAAGAGGATCTATGAATCTATTACTTTGAGTATCGGAGCCTTTGAAACAAATTGTTTCAGAGTATCAAAACTATCGTGCTACTCTTGCTTCCATGCAAATGGAACTTTGCCTTGAAGCAAGTTCTTCATAGGCACTACTATAGATGAATAAAAAGAGATGAATTTCCGATCAAAACCAAAACGTCCTAGAAATGATCATAACTGCCCCTCATCTTGAGAAATAGGCCAAACTAACATAACTGAAATCTTCTTGGGATCCATATGAACCCCATCGACTAATACTATATCCTCGGAAGAAAGAATTGAGTCTTCTCTGTATTAATTGAGTCTTATCATGATCTCTTACTCTTATATGATGGTAGCCACTTGTAAAATCTATTTTTCTAAATACAATGGCTCCATCTAGAGCATATAAAAGATAATCAATCCTAGGCATAAGATATCCATATCTGATAGTAATCTTATTGAGTGCTCGATAGTCGATGCATATCCTATAAGATCCGTCTTTCTTCTTCACTAGAAGAACTGATGCTGTAAATGATGAATACCTGGGTCTAATAAGCTCTTTTTTTTGTAATTCTTTCAAGTACAACTCTTGGAATTCTATTCACTTTTGCTGAAAGTACTGAAGCGCTCCAACTAGAGTCTCCATGACTATATGAGTTCATCATACTACAAGATGAATGCATAAAATATAGAAAATAAATAAACTTAAAATCAATTTTAAGCAACTTGGTAGCATTTACTAATCACGTCTCTTGGAGATCTGATTCTCCACGGATCAGTAATCACCTCCCCTCATGCTCAAACTTGATCATGTTACTTGGTCACTATTTATGATATAACTATAAATAGAGACATCAAACTTGCTTCTCAACTTGTCTTCCATTTGGAACTAACTTTCTTGGAGACCTTGCATTGTTGTATAATCACTCCCGACTAGAGACAACCTTGCCTTGTCTAGTAAATGCAAACCATGCCATGCTAATAACTAACTGGCAACAACCTTGCCTTGTTTGCTCTCTGCAAACCTTGCCCTTATGTGTATCTTGGCCACTCTAGAGTTTTTGGCCTACAGACGTGCCTTGCTTGCGTTATGAAGATGAGTCCAACTATGATCTCTATTCTTCACTTTTAGATAGATAGATGGAATTATCCCATTTGCCCATACTGAACTATTATAGAAGCAAGATATGATTCCTTTTATAGAACTAGTAATTGTAAATTCTATGTCTCAATCTCGAGATCTAGGAAGTTCTTATATAACTTTTCTTTTACTATTTCTAATTATGGCATTATAATCAAACTTGATTTGCTCATTTAATTCCACAAATTTGAAGTCTATACTTCTTGTGAAATAAACTTCTTTGTTCTATACACATAGAAACGTGCACTAGAACTCATAACTATGTAATTATAGTAAGTGTATGAACTAGATACTTAATTTATAAGCATCCTAAACTTGTAGGTCTTCTTAGAGTTCGCTTCTAAGGTGTCAAACTACCTTGAGACCTCTTACCTCTACGTTTCTAACTCATGAGACCTTGGTAAAACTATTCCTTGTCTCTCTTTATCCTTCCTACAAAAGGGCAATTCTTTCACTTAAAAAGAAATTCTCATCTCTTTTTAAATATATTACAAGTACATATTTTAAATCTAACTTTATTCATTTTGATCATAATGTGAATTGCATTCTTTCTTGATCATTAAATCTTTGAGGATTAACTATCCTCTATTCTATGTTCTAACAAGACATTCTAGAATTCTAAGTTGTGAACTACTAAGTTCCTCATTCAAATGACCTCAACAACACTTGTCCTTTGTCTTAAAACCATCCTTGGCTTATTTTTGTATTGATTTCTCCAATCAATGATATCTACTAGATATCCATAACTTATACAATTCTTTGATCGAATGCTACTAATTATTCATCTTGATCAGTATATACTTTGAATATTCTATGTATATTCAAAACAAGTAAGTGGCAGCGAAAAAAAAATTTATAAGCCTTTGCTCAGTGAAACATGAAGAAATAAGAAACTTTTAATATGTTCTATATGCTCGCATGCATATGCATACTAATTTTCTAAAAATTTCGACAGCATAACAGCATAATTTTGAAAACCGCAAAAATTACGACAAGCAATTTCCGTGATAATGGTGCCGACGGGCACAATCTATCTACAAATAGACTGAAAGGGGATACACACCCTGACAAATTCATATTTTTATCCTCGTTAGCCTGCAAGAAAAATACTCACCTTTTCTTGCAAGAAGAATACATGCACCGCACAATACGAACTCACGTCTAAACTACATGTCTACTCTTGATGCTATGCAAAATCGCATGTCCTATATGCAATTTGATACATATAAATTAACAAGAGACTTATCTGGAGGTTCAAAAGATCATTTGCAGATGTGTGTACATGTTGAAGATAGTCCATACTCCGTCGTAATAGCTTTTCAAGATGTTGCACGAAAGAGGGTTGTTGAAGATGAATGAGTAAACTCCAAGTTATCTGAAGTTTGTGGCAACGAACAACACGCAGGATTGCAGTTTATCCCACATATCAATATCTAAGATAGAAGAATTTGCCATGCGAAGTGAAAATCACTCCAAATTTCAATGCTGAAGACTAGAGGTTATGAGGGAACGGTGTGCAAACTTGGAAATTATCCCATATATCAGTAGCTCTCCAAGGAATCTATATATAGCTATAGATAAGAGCTCCAAGTAAAGCGAAATCTGTGCCATCTCTCGACGGCTGAAGAGTTTTGCGGAAGCGCCTGTGAAACGGATGATAGGTCAACAATATAAACCAGGATAGCGTGCTTCCGAGCTCTGCAAAGGCTTAGGCGCACTGAGTTGTGATTGAAACGAAACGAGAATAGTTCTGTTTCTTCTACATGAGGTCCGACAGGATACGCGTGCCATAACTAGAAGTCCGGCGCCGTGAACATGCGATCGCGAGCAAAAAACACGTACATCGGGCAAACGTTCCTTCTTAACACATTGGCATGTAGTACACAAAGGCGGGTCATATGGCCTTCATTCTCCCAGGTGCCTGTCCAAATCCGGTTAGAGTTCCACGGGCGATGGTTCTTCGAAAAAAACGCGAAGAAGAAGCCGATTCAAAAAAAAAAACGCAGACCAGGCCAAAAGATCACGCAAGAAGATCTATGCTCTGATACCAATTGTGAGACAAAAGCTTGAATGACGTGTGTGACTCTCCTCCGATCCATGTATACCCTCTTGTACTCTAAAAATAGCAATGATATACTCTAAGAATAGCAATGATCTGGAATAGTCTAGTGTGAACATGTGGCCATCATGCAACACTTATTCCCATTACTACCAAAGCAGTTCCCATTACTACCAAAGTACCTTAGGATATCGCCTGAGCTTGGGACCTTGGCTAACTAGCCCTTGTCCCTCACACACATGGATTGATCCCTGTGGATCAAATAGATTGATCCCTGTGGATCACATGCACTGATCCCTGTGGATCAATGTCTGACACCCAGCTTCACCATAGGAGATGTATGATAGTTATTCATAGGTGCTCGATAAGCCTAGTTGGCTTCTTTTGGAAAATGGATTGTATGCAATGGAGTTAGTGATTCACTATGCAAGTAAACATATCAGTACTTGCACTTTTATGATATTTTGAAACTGTTTATATGCTCATCTTGCAGATGATACTCTAGCAAAATTTTTCCAAATTTTTGGTTTTTTGAACTATACAATGGTCAATTTATTCCTTGATACACTTATTCATTGGTGTTTCGAGTCTTGTAACTCCATCATCATTCTATTCAGTTCTCTACCATCATGACATTAGAGGTCTTAGGCACATTTGGTGGATCAATGTTGAGGTTGTAACAAGGAATGACCAAGAACCCTCACCACCTTGCATGGAAGCAAGAAGGAAAGCTCAAGAGTGACTCTCCTCTCATCCACCCCTACCTCCCACATGTTCAAGCCATTGGCATCATACCCAAGCTATACCACATGCTTGAAAACAAGGAGAATAGGGAGTCAATGATCCTAGCCCATGAGGAAAATACAAGCAAATGCAACTACTCTACTCACACAAAGGAGAGACATGCATAGGCACACACACACGACTCTCACACACTCACAAAGACAACAATACATGTAAATGTAACAAGTCTTGGAGTAAATGAGAGCCTCTTCCATTGATAAGAGATATTACATGAGAGCACGTCGACCAAAACCTCCCCTCTTTACAAAAATGAGCTTATATTTATAAGCTAAGCTCTATTCCCCATGTGCTCGTTTGAAAAGGCAAAAAATGTATCTCTCTCTAACTAACATATCTTCTAGGATATTCCAAGATCAAATATGTAACCACCAAATCCCAATGAAGGGCATGCGTGGGAATTTCTACGTGGGATTTCCTAGAGAGCCAAAAAGGTGAGATATATGAGAGACCTCTTTCCTATGGTATAAGAGAATATCAAAAAGTGCTCTAGGAGAGTGTTTATATGTGACACTCATATATATACAAAAAAGGTTATTTCTAATGGTCTAGGGAGGGTTTTTATGCACATTTGAGGATGTGTGCATACCCTACACCCAACACTCTCCTCCCCTTAGACTTTGTCATCCTCTACAAAGCTAAGATATGAGGATCATACGCAGCTGAATTGTTCCAAGTTGGAGTCTTCAATTCTGAAAAGCTTCAGGTCTTCCTTCAACTCTGCAATTCTTTAATCTTTAGAGCGGGGCGACACAATCCCCATGGGGGCAGTCAGACTAGCAATCCAAAAGAGCAGCCTTTGTTACTGAATATGCAATCATTCCATGGAGTAGTTCCTGAAAAAACCAAGTGTTGATTCTTGCAAAGCCTTCCAAGTGGTGGAGTCTTTTAGGTGCCAGGCGACACAATCCTCCTGATAGGCAGTCAACCTAGCAACATAATGAGCGGCATTTGGTACACCTTCCTTGTAACATGTGCATAGATCTTGTTGAGTTCATCTTTGGGAGACCTAAAAGAAATTTTGGTGATCAAATAATTAGTTTAGCAGTAGCCTCAAGGTGAAGATGAGCAGCTTCACAGTCAATGTGAACCCCAAAACTAGTATATTGCACGGGGGCAGTTACTGATAAGAACCATCCTGGAGCTTAAGTACCTAGGTAACACACACTAATGTGTGATCCTGATGGCTCAATTAATACAAGAATGGGATTTGATCAATAGCTCCAGATGCCAACCCATCATAGAATACATTTCTCAGTACAATATGATGATGGAGCAATCTAACAGACTGACATTTGCCAGAAATGCATCATGTAAGGGTAGAGTTGGAACACCCTCAACTATCACAGTTAAAAACAAAAAATCATCCCCATGAAAAAGCTCAGGAACTTTGGACACTCTTTCTATGCAGGGAAGTCCCAAAACCCCTATACAAGCCATTCTTTATGTCAGTTGCTATTGAAATTCATGTAAAAAATATTAAGGCAAAGAGCTTGGATTACCGAGAGAACACAAGCACTGCAACAGTTTAATCATAGTTTCGTAGGCGTCGTGGTTAGGAAACCATCAATTAGAGGACTAAAAGAATGGTTCACTTGATGCAATTTAGCCATCCTGCTAGCATCCAATAGACCTGGTGCTTTTGAGGCCACCAAAAGAGGGATGGGAAGAGACCTGGATCCAAGCAACTTGGTGAGGAGCAGCCTGCAACATTTTGACCAACAATAAACACTAAAGCCTAGGAGCCACCTTCCTTCATGCTTTGTTCATCCTTCTTTACTGTCGAGAACTACAAATATAATTTAGTTCGACAGAGCAACTCCATCAGATTTGTTGAACCTCCTATTAGCCAGTTTTGGAGCAGGTAGTAATAGCTTTTTCTCAGTGTTTCCTAGATGTGTAGCTATGGCCATTGTAAGCCTTGGAAGCACACTAAGTTATGACAAAAATGGCACACAATGAGAACCCACACTAGAGCCTTTGACATAGGCAGCATCCAAGGAATCATTTAGCAAACATCTTTGGATCTTATAGAGGAGAACTTGAGGCAAGATGTTGCCAAGCAAGGTATCAGTGAGCCCTGAGAAAAACAAAGGACCAAAACACAGATGGCCAATCGAATTCCTGTATTAAAGATGGAGAAAATGCCAGCCTTGTCACAGAACCAAGATACATTCTACTGTATACCATAGCCAAGGACCTGCACCTTCCATACACTCCCCAAAAAGTAAAAGTTCAAAGCCCAATCTTTGCTGTAATTAATGTAGCTATGGTTGCCAACAACCACCAAACTACTCTTAAGAAAGTCCAAAACTGGTTTTCCCCAAATTTGAACTACCCAAATTCCTCCATCAATCTGAGTAAGAGGAAATCTTCAGAAAAAGGAAACTGTCATAATTCAACAGTTGTATGGTCCCAACAGATATGATATGCTCATGTTCATACAATCCAGAAATGCAAAAACATAAAATCATGATAACACATTGCCTAAGCAGGACCCAATTTTGGATATAGCAGAAGATTTGCTAACTACACATCGAGCTTGTGAGTTCCGATGGAGTTCTTCTGTTTGAGAAACCCCAACTGTCCTCCTCCTGATAGGTTATGTCAAGTGCTGCTGCCTGACCCATTATCATTTCGAGGATATGTGGGTTCCTTCACCACATGTATAGTCCTTGCTCCCACTTCTGCTTTTAATGAGCCTTCTTTGATGAGAGAGGGCAATAGACACCACGAATGGCCACATGGTTCTGCACAAGGACAGTGATTCCATCTTGTCAAGGTCAGCACAAGCTATGGAAGTCAGCCTTCTTCCAAGGATAGTCATAAGACCTGATACTTGATCATGTGAACCGGCCAAAATTGTGCAAATAAGTGGCAGCAATCTCATGCTTTCGTTCTTGGAAAGACTCTGCCAAGAGATCTCAGAATTCTTGATTCCACCCTCATTGGCACAAATAATATGGGATGTCATAGGATTCAAGTGCATATGGTGTTGTTGATGCAGGCATGTTCTGGATGTTTTAGAGTCTTGGTGCAGAAATAATAATTTGATTCAGTGATTGCATTATTGAGGCTGCTGTCTATCAAATCTAGGACCTGCTGGCACCCTTATTCTGTGTAACTCATGCTCAGCACCTTGAGACATCCAAAGTTGGCAATAATTTTCTTGCACATTTGAAAGCTATGACTGCCTTGTCCTTACTCCGACTCAAGCTCAATTTCATCATACATTTGAGTTTGCAATCCATGCTCACAATCGTCTAGAAATTCTTCATGCCGAGCAGTATGGGATCAAGAAGGGCATGATCAAGGGGGAGCAAGAGGTCACTCAACCCATTGGCACATATGGACAACTGCTAGCCATCGACAGCTGCATCAAACGACCCATGATCTAGTAGATCAGTTTTGAACAGTTTCTTCCTTTTCTTTGCCAACTCATAAGGTCTAATACCTGCTCCAATCTTTAGAGATCAACCTTGACTCTATCATATTCCATCCAATAATCCTTCCTTCATAAAACCCAAAACTTGAGCAACACAAATGTGGTATCGGAGATATTTAGGCAAGAAGCTTGACTTTAATCCGACTGTACTGTATGACAACCAATTCGTCCTCGCTTGTTGTTCTGATGGAGAAGATAAAATCTACTAGGAGCATTTGAGCATAGATACCAGCTAATCATATACTCCATTGCACAGAGCATTATTCCGTGATTAGCCATGTCTTCTTCTCCCAATCTACAGAGCATAAAAGTTTTACCTGTACCACTTTGTCCATATGCCACGACAGTCCCTTTGTATCATTCTAATACCCTCTCAAGCACTGGCTTTGTCAAGAAATCTGTCAATACTGCATCCTTACATAGAGCATTAGGAGAGCACCTATCATTGTAACAAACAGGGGAAGCCAGCAAGGAAAAAGGAAGCAAACAAGTGCATGGGGTTGTTGTCAAAATTCTCCTTATGAAAATCCCCACTTTATCTTTTTACCAGCTCTGGTGCTTCTAGTCATGCTTGCAACAATGTTGTGGGTAATTTGATTTTATTCAGCCAAGCGACAATGGCAGTTGTATTCTGCTTCTGAAGAAAAGTTAAGCAAAGAAAAGGTTCCAAGTTTCCCGAAGCATTATATGTAGAAGCCCTTCCTTATCACCGAATTCCATCTTCTTAGCTTTCTGTAAATGAGTAGTGGCCATGGAGGAGAAAGCAGTCGTGTCATGAATAGTAGTAATTAATGAACTATTCTCTTAAGCCTCCTTGCTGCCTGCTCTTGCTGCACCTTCTCTACCATGGAAGGAAGCATCAGCAGCACAAGAAAGAAATAGAACATTTTAGCAACATTAAACATGACTTTCATAATTCTTGAAAGGTCCCACAGGTTGGCCTACAATGAAAAACATCTCCTTGTATTGCATCAAAAGACTAGAATTGTGGCAATAAATGATATGTTATTCCATGATGTCTACCAAAAAAGCATTCGGTTGCTATTTTCCTTGAGTTGTAGTACCAAAAATATCTATCGTATCCTTGTCCAGCACAGTTCTACCCGCTCCATATTGTGTTAAGTGGTTTTTTTGCAGCTTATCAGCAATCTCAAAGCATAACTTCAAAGTATGTCCTTCGGCTGTAAGATGAAGCTATCTCAAATTTTCAACGATACCTGAGCAGACACATACACCATCCCGAAACAAATCCAAGTTTTTGACACACAAAATTTCAGCTCTGAATTTTCTTGCCATGAAGACTCTTGTGATGATGATAGTATGGGTCCATCACTTGTTATCATACTCGGCCTTATTCTGAGGCATGCGTACTCCTAGTAAACTGCAGATTGTGTTTCTTCATGCTTCTTCATATCTCCTAGAGCAATGGTCTCTTACGATGTCAAACTTGCAAAGAGGACAAGTTCAGTTCATTTGCAGCCACCTGCCTATGCACGCATTATGAAAATGATGCCCCTTTTGTTGAAGCTTCCTGTTCATCAAAACTTGAATGTTGATGTCTTCTTCCATTATTAGAAACCGAGAGTTCTCACATAGAATACATGCAGAGAGCCATAGGTAGGGCATAGAGGAAGACTTTGTACAAAATACTGAGCTGCTGCAACATGAAGCGTCGGGTTCGCAACAATTTTGCCCCACAAAACTTGAGCTCAGCCTTATACTTTACTTTCATGAGAATGTGGAACATCATCAGTAGAGATTGTCAGTCATTTGAACTCGAGTATTTGTGTAGATACGTATACTGTGTGTTCTCTCAGAGGAGGAAGAACACCGAGCAGGAAGAACACCGAGCAAGAAGAAGAGCCAACCTATGATGAGTCGACCTCTGTGTCCCCCAATGGGCAAGCTCATCACAACTGATGTGTTCCCAAACACCATGTGATCAATTGCCACATTCACGCTTCAACTTGGTGCAATAGGGAGTCAAAGAGAGATGGGCAGGGAAATAGACACCCATCTCAGAATGGTTGTTGAGTATGTCATGAACTCCAAGAAGATAGTGGGAGCATTGAGGCCATTTTGCAACAAAGAGGAGCTGGGAGCATAGCTTGACTTGCAAGTAGAATGAGAAGGAGGGAAGCCATGGCGTGAGAGAAGAGTAGTACACCCCTCCCTCCCAAGCATGAATCCTTCTGTCCCAAGTGCCCGTTTATGACAGGTCAAAGATCATCTAAAAAGCAAGAGTTTCGACTCAATCGCAAACACAGGTGACTGAGAGCATATTATTAGCAGAAGGGCTTGAATCCGGCAGCTCCCATGATCAGACAAACATCATCTGTCATAGCAGAGTATTCTGGAATCCATAAATTGATCTTGCGTAGTTCAACTAATCGGCCATCCACCCAACATTATAGTCATCAACAAGATAATTTTGTTGGTGCATCCGAAAAGAGCTGCGTAGACATGCTCTGAGCCAAGCATCTCCAAACCTGGGGGGGCATCACGGGGCTGCTATTGCTGAATCTTCAGTAAATCGATGGTTATGAAGGGGACAGTGGAGTAGGAATGAGCCTGCAGAGGGTCGAAATGCCATCCCACTCGCTCCTCACATAAGTAAAATGAGAGCATTAGATACGCTCGACCACAACAACGTAAGGAGCAGAGAATCAGAAAAGTCACAATGATCGTCTTCAATCTTTGCGCTCAGAGAGAACACCACCACATCCATCCATTGAGAGAAGCACAATCTCTTCCTTTCAGCCCAAAATTAGCATCGAACATTGCTTCAACTCATGGCATTCAGATGAACTTCCTCGCATGAGAAGCGATCTTCAGAAGGAAAAGCCACCGAATGGATTGACTCCATAGCCATGTCCAAGAAGGGGAAGCTTTGCACAAACTCATCCATCCCACAGGAACGAATTGGCCATGAAGTTTCATAGGTCTCCATTTTGGCGAGAAGAGAACTAGCCAAGGGAGCATAATTCCCCCATGGCTGCAGGAGATGCCCCGTGGCTGAAGAACATCTGCCTAGAATACATGTTGCAGCTTTGTGTTGCAGATTGAAGGGGGAGCACAGTCGTGCTGAAGCCCAAAAGGGGCTAGAGAGAGAAAGGGAGGTAGAGGATAACTCCTCCTCCCCCCAAAGATTTGTGCTACCAGAGTTGTGGTAGAGGGTATTAACTCCTCACATGCATGATGTGAGTAATGAACGACAGAGAAAAAAAATGATTTGAGAATTACAATCAACTATGACTTTTTCGTGTGATTTTTAACTAAGAATTGAACAGAAGGAGGGGACCAGAAAGAAAATACCCCCACCCCTCTACGCAAGGTAATCAGAGGTGACAGAGATGGTGAGTGATGTCCAATGTGAGTGTGAGAGCGTGTGTATGTGTGAAGAAGTGAGAGAGAGAAGGGGGTTAGGGGATGTTTTTGTGCAACAACCAAAATGAACTGAAATTATCCTACTAAAAACAAGAAAATGGGGAGCAAATGGCCCAAAGGAAGGGTGAAAGTGCCACACAAAAAATCAAATCCTACGCAATTGAGCAAAAAAATTGCAACACAATACTTTACCACATGTTCTTGAGCTCTCCAAGTGATAAAAAGCCGACCATCCCCGGCAATGGTGCCAAAAAGTGTTGAGGTTGTAGCAAGGAATGACCAAGAACCCTCACCACCTTGCATGGAAGCAAGAAGGAAAGCTCAAGAGTGACTCTCCTCTCATCCACCCCTACCTCCCACATGTTCAAGCCATTGGCATCAGCCCCAAGCTATGCCACATGCTTGAAAACAAGGAGAATAGGGAGTCAAGGATCATAGTCCATGAGGAAAATACAAGCAAATGCAACTACTCTACTCACACAAATGAGAGACATGCATAGGCACACACACTCCACTCTCACACACTCACAAAGACAACAATACATGTAAATGTAACAAGTCTTGGAGTAAATGAGAGCCTCTTCCATTGATAAGAGATATTACATGAGAGCACGTCCACCAAAAGCTCCCCTCTTTACAAAAATGAGCTTCTATTTATAAGCTAAGCTCTATTCCCCATGTGCTCCTTTGAAAAGTCAAAAAGTGGATCTCTCTCTAACTAACATATCTTCTAGGATATTCCAAGATCAGATATGTAACCACCAAATCCCAATGAAGGGCATGCGTGGGAATTTCTATGTGGGATTTCCTAGAGAGCCAAAAAGGTGAGATATATGAGAGACCTCTTTACTATGGTATAAGAGAATATTAAAAAGTGCTCTAGGAGAGTGTTTATATGTGACACTCATATATATACAAAAAAGGTTATTTCTAATGGTCTAGGGAGGGTTCTTATGCATATTTGAGGATGTGTGCATACCCCACACCCCAACAATCAGGGTCTATTGCTAGTGTTCCAAGGGGGAGCTATAACTTGCAAGGCAAAGACCATTTTGAGATCCAAAAATTTGATGGCACAAACTTTTCTCTATGGAAGAATCAGATTAAAGATGTGCTCATTCAAAGGAGGCAATGGAAGCCAGTAAATGGAACTTCAAAGAAGCCTATTGACATGGATGAAGATGATTGGGATGAGTTAGATGAAATGGCCAGGTCTACCATTCGCTTGCACCTGACAGATAATGTTTACTTTATAGTATTAGACTGTGAAAGTGCAGAGGTTCTTTGGAAGAAGTTATGCAATACATATGAAAAAGAGATGGCATCAAATAAAGTGCATTTGACGAGAAAATTATATGACCTTTGCATGAAGGACACAGATAGTGTTGATACTCATCGAAATGAGTTTGATGCTATAATCTCCCAGTTACACGCTCAAAAAATGGATATGGCTTACTAGCATCAATTAGCATAAAAAAATCCAAACCTGGAACATATCTATCAGGTGGATGTGAGACAGGTGTAGAGCATCTCAATGGTTGCTAAACAGGAATTTGTACACTGATCTGATCGGACATTCTCTTGAACATCACTTTGTGTAGCATTTTTTATGCATGCTAACTGGAGGACTAGTATCCTCAAACACCACTCTTCTCACTTCAACCTCCTTAATGGTGTTTTAGGATCCCATAAGGGATATCCAAATTGTCCTTCTTGAAATCCAAGAAAAATACATTTCTTTGACTTATGGTCCAACTTTTGTCTAAGATTCTTTGGTATATGAACATATGCTTCACACCCAAAAACTTGAAGATGATCATAATATGGTGGCTTCCCTGTCCACACGCTTGTGCGACTTTAAGACCTTTGGTAGTACTAGGTGAAAGTTTAATCACATAAATTTCAATCAATACTAATTCTGGCCAAAAGCCTTGTGAGAGGTTTGCATGATGCAACAAAGGAACTACTCTATCTTGAATAGTTTTATTCATCCATTCAGCTACACCATTCTATACTAGGGTATAAGGAGCTGTAAACTCTCTATGAATCCCTCTAGACTGACAGAGAAGGCAGAATTCATGTGAGGTATACTCACCCCCATTATCTGAACGTAAACCCTTAGGCTTAGTTCCTTTTTCAGTCTCAACTGAAGCAAGCCATTGTCTGAAAGTAGGGAATACCTTATCCTTTGCTTTGATAGAATACACTTAGACTTTTTTAGTAGCATCATCTATGAAAGTGAAAAAATAAAGAGAACCACCTAATGACCTTGTGGGCATAGGACCACACAAATATATATGAAAGAGATCTGAAGGCTTAAGTGAAGAGTCAATGTGCACCTTGTGCACATTCCTAGTTTGCTTTTCATATTGACAATGCTCACAAAATGAAAAATTAGAGAAAGATAACATGGGTAAGTAGCCAGAACGAGAAAGATTTTCCATTCAACTACATGATAGATGGCCCAAATGGCCATGCCAAATACTAGCCATAGGCTGTTCAGTAACAACAAACAAGTGTTCTTTCTTGTGATACAAACAAAGGATAAAGTGAGCCAACTTTGCTTCCTTTTGCAATAACTGTATTGCCCTTTGATATATGAAAGGACTGGGCATAGAAAACCACCTTGTAACCAAGGTCATCAAGTTGACCAACTGACATCAAACTGCATGATAACTGAGGTACATGCTGTACATTATGCATAGTAAATCTTGAACCATCAATGAACTGCACAACCACATCTCTGATCCCGACAACATCACATTGGTAAGAGTCACCAAGTCTCACGTTACCAAGAGACTTTGTTTCATAATTAGAGGACCATTCTCTGTGTGGTATCACATGGAAAGAAGCACCAAAATCTAGTATCCATGTGTGGGAAAGAGAATCAACCATAAGAGCCTCAATTGGCAAGTTTCTATCGAGTGTCAACACATCAACATCGTCCGAAATAGCATTGATTTCTTCAATCTTCACAGTCAAAGTAGATGGTGCAGGTAGCTATTTAACATGCCTATCAAATTTCTGTCCTTTACCCTTAGCATTCTTTAATGCATAACAATCTTTCTTCATGTGTCCTTTCTTACGACAATAATGGCATTTGAAATCCCTCTTCTTTACTTCTACTCTTATTTTGTTGACCATTCTTTTCCTTGTTCTTGCTCCTACCACATTGATGATTCTTTCCTTGGTAAGAATCATGAACATTATATGCATCTCCACTCTGAGTGCCAACGATAGATTTTCTATGAATCTCCTCACTCAAGAGTGCTCCACATATGCCATCATATATGAGTTTACCACCAGGTGCACTATTGCTAATGGCTATGAAAAACACATCCCATGATGATGGCAACATGCATCACAACAATATTGCTTTCTTACAAAAAGGCTATGCAGACAACAGATCATGTCAAGTGGGAGCGTTCCATGAAGAGTGAGTTGGATTCTATTCACAAGAATGGTAGTTGGGATTTAGTACCTTTGCCAAAGGGTAGGAAAGCTTTACACATCACATAGTGCTTCTCCAAAGTATAAAGCACAAATTGTTGCAAAGGGTTTTAGGCAACAAGATGGTGTTGATTTCGAGGAAATCTTCTCTCCACTGGTCAAGATGACTACCTTGCACATGTTGCTTGGATTCGTTGCAATGGAGGACTTAGAGCTAGTCCAAATGGATGTGAAAACTGCTTTCTTGCATGGAGATCTTATAGATGAGATCTATATGGAACAACCAGAGGGTTATGTAGTTCTTGACAAAGAAAGTCTAGTTTGTAAGCTCAATGATAGCTTATATGGATTTAAGTAGTCCCTTCGACAATGGTACCAAAAGTTTGATGCTTTTATGAAGTCTCAAGGCTATTCTCGAAGCAATGAGTCTCTACACAAAGAGATGCTCAGATGGCAACTTGATATGCTTGATACTTTATGTCAATGATATATTTGGGAAGTCCTCTTAGGACTTTTCAATTCTAAAAAAGAACTTGAGTCAGACATTTGATATGAAGGATTTGGGGGATGCCAAACATATTCTTGGCATGCCAATTACTAGTGATAGGAGTAAAAGATGCATATACTTGTCCCAAAGTGAGTATGTATCCAAAGTACTTCATAGGTTCAATATGCAGGGTGAAAAGGCATTGAGTACACCTTTACCCAAATATGTGAAATTGAGCAAGGATGATTGCCCTACATCTAATGAGGAAAAGGAATTCATGACCAAAATTCCTTATCAGTCTGCTCTTGGTAGTCTCATGTATGCTATGGTAGCTACGAGACCAGACATGGAATTTGTATTGGGAGTTGTGAGCAAATATATGTTTAATCCTGGCAAGCAACATTGGGAAGCGAACAAGATGATTCTGAGATATTTGAGTGGCACTAAGGACAAGTATTTATGCTTAGGTAGAGGGAAACCATCCATTGTTGTGTAGACAATCATAAGTCCACATCAAGTTACATTTTTCATTTTGCTGGAGGTGCTATCTCTTGGAGATCTTGACTTCAAGAATGTACAATTGTTTCCACGATAGAAGTAGAGTATGTTGAAGCAAAAGAGGCATGTAAGGAAGCATTGTGGTGTTCTCATCTTGCTTGTGAAATGGGTTTACCTCAACATGTACATTGTTTGCTCAGTGATAGTCACAGTGACATTGCTTTGGCTAAGAATCCGGTCTATCATGCAAAGACCAAGCACATTGAGGTGAGGTATCACTTCATTAGAGATTGCTTAGCCATTGAATGCATTATTCTTGAGAAGGTTCACACTCGAGATAATGCTACACATGCTTTGACTAAAGCTTTACCAGAAGATAGCTTTTGACACTATTGTCACTTGATGGGGGTTACTTGATTCATGATCTTACATAGTCACTTGTTACTATGTAACATGCCCATCAGGTGGGAGGTATAGTTTGTATATTTACACTCAGGTATTCTTTATCATTCTTCATTTTTTCTCCCATAATTACTTTGGCCATATTGGCCTTGGGAGATTGTTACTGTTAGTGTCCATGTGAAAGGTCGAATGGCCACCCAACATTCTTGTATATGTTCTTTAATAAAACATATAGTGGCCTGGTCAGCCATAGACTGTAAGTTCGATCGCATTTATAAGAGCTAAGAAGTCTATGTCCATGCTCCTTGTGTACTATTTTTTTGTGTGTATTTTGCAACCTTTGTGTGGAGTACCGTGTGCAGCCCTAGGGGCTCAGATTCTATTTTGAGGATATCATCGTGGAGCTCTTGAGAAGGAGAGTGCACTGTGGTGCATCGCCATCAACATACTTCACAAGAGTGGTTTGCTTCAAGTAGACTCCATGGAGTTATTGACGGATGAAAGAGACACATTTATATTTCCCAAACACTGTGAGCAAGTTGTCTTTACACGAGATCTAAAAGAACCACAATGTCTATTTGTTTTACAAGTTGTTCCACGTAGTAGACAAATTTGTGAGGACGTGGATGTAGAAGAAGTTCCATTTGTAGTTAACTCTGAGATCCATGCAATAGTCCAAGAGGAAGACATCATTGTCTCAAAAGAAGAGGAATATGAAAAAGACCAGGTACACAATGATGTAACAGATGATATGCTGTATGAGGATGATGATTCGAAAGGGGCATCCATACCAAGAGATCTAGAAGTTCCCAATGTAGAGATAGATATGTTTTGCACATTAAATCTCAAGGAGGATGCTAGAATAGGGGACTTTTTTTTTTAATATAAAGGAAGTTCGGCAATAGCCTACTCTCCCGGACTTGAATTAAATTAAGAAACAAAGGTACAAGAGAAGGGGAAAGCAATTGTACATACTTATTTGTGTTTATAATGAAATAAAGCCTTAGTCTGATGCTTTTCTAACTCTATTATTTTTTTTCATAGACTCCTATTTTTTTCTATCACCATTATTATCTATATGCTAATTATTCCACCACTCAGTCGAGATTCCATGATAGAGGAGCAATTTCTACAGTTCATATCTCGGGCATCTATGGCTTATCAAGTCATTGCATCATAGTATTGGGTCTCTCACACGGATACTCCCACCGATGGCACTCCCTTTAGTGGTACTTCTGGTGGCACTCCCTTTGGCTATACTCCTAGATTTATGAGTCCACCACAACTATCTTCATAGCCAACCCCTAGTGGCTCTAGCAATCGACCTAGGTGCTAGTGTTCAACATCACATCATGATACAGGCTCTAGCACATCTCATTCATTTGGGTCAGGTTCGAGGTTGCCTTCTGGAGGAGGAGGTTACAAAGGAGGGTCTACCAGTGGTGATGGGTCTCCAGGAGGAGGTGGATGTTGTGGAGGTGGTGCGATGGACGTCGTGTCACCCATAGTCATGAATATTTTTTGCATCTGTATTTTCACCAGTATGAGTGCCGGTATGGGGTTCCTATGTTATAGTGTATATACATAAACACATACACACACACACACACACACACACACACACACACACACACATATATATATATATATATATATATATATATATATATATATATATATATATATATATATATATATATATATATATATATATATATATATATATATATATATATATATATATATATATATATATATATATATATATATATATATATATATATATATATATATATATATATATATATATATATATATATATATATATATATATATATATATATAGAGAGAGAGAGAGAGAGAGAGAGAGAGAGAGAGAGAGAGAGAGAGAGAGAGAGAGAGAGAGAGAGAGAGAAGGAGAGAGACTATATATATATATATATATGTGTGTGTGTGTGTGTGTGCGTGTATGTGCACATGCACACGTACATATATGTATATGTATATGTATACGTATACGTATACATATACATATATGTATAGGTATACGTATACATATAGGTATACATATATGTATACGTACGTATAGATATACTATACATATCTGTATACTACACATACACGTATACTATACATATACGTATACTATACATATACGTAAACATATACTGTACGTATATGTATACTATATGTATATGTATACTATACCTATACGTATACATATACAAATATGTATATTTATACGATACGTATATGTATACTATATGTATATGTATATATATGTATATGTATACATATACACACACACACACATATATATATATATATATATATATATATATATATATATATATATATATATATATATATATATATATATATATATATATATATATGTATACGTATATGTATATATATGTATACGTATACGTATACATATACATATACGTATACGAACATATATGTATATGTATATGTATATGTATATGCATATGCATATGCATATGCATATGTATATGTATACGTATATGCATATGGATACGTATATGCATATGTATATGTATATGTATACGTATATGCATATGTATATGTATATTGATGTCCTAAGCTTCAACTTAGGGACTTGCGGAGAAAGAGACTGTACCTCAATCCCCTCACAAGTGCATATAGTGGGGTTACACGCTTTTAATTTATCAATCCGAAGAGTATACTAACCTAGCCGAGTGTATGAAGACATGCCAATGCGTAATGGTCAAAGCAAAAGTATTACTCAAAAGTGAAAATGAGAAAAACACTTATCCTAACAAGCTTCAACTGTAGGTCAAGACGAAACGATACTTGGTGCAGCAGCCGTCAGTATTTTGGACTTTTCTCCTAGCTCCGAGCTCCAAACATAGCGAATAGCATATGCGTTTCGAAGCTCTCGAGAAGACGCATCCAATGGCAGTGGTTTCACGCAATTCCGACACTCCTACTTCAAGTTATGACAGAAATACTGAGTCGCGGGAATACTTTCCTACACTTCAGCACTTCCTACACCTCACACACACCTCTCCTACAGCAAAGAAATACTCTCAAGGATAGATCACACTCACAAGCACTCTTTCCAAGCAATACACATGCATACAAGCTCACAAAGAAGAAGATGAAGAGGGAAGAAGACACAAATTCGAATTTCTGTGCTCTCTATTCTCACAATGGCAAAAAGTCCTTTACAAAGAGTCACATTTGACTTATATACCAGTGCCCTAAAAATGGTCCTTTCACACAAGTGACCGGCACTTTATTCCCTAAGAGCTAATTTCCTACTATTTTACATGGATAAGCTTCTATATTCTTCCATGGGAATGCATCTAGAGGACTCCTCTAGTGCCTTTACAAGGGAAATATATTACAGAAATGAATATGTTACAAAAATATCTGGTCCAAATCGGAAAAATTTTGGGGCCCGTCTTTTTCTCTGCTTTGTGCGCTCTTTGGCTCTGCAACACTCTCCCCCTCTTCGCCTCTGTCGTCCCTTGACAGACTTCGCTTCCTTTGACAGACTTTGCTTCGCGCACGCGCCCTGTGGTCAGTATTGTCTGCAGTTAAACAGACATGCAGATTCGATGGCCTTCTTGATTCAAGCTCTACAACTCGAGAGCCTGATGTAGTCGCCTTGCCTGTTGACTTGGGTTGCCACGCACGCCACCAGTGACTAGGAATGTGCTATTCTTAGTCACCCTCTTCAACTTTTCAGCCTCTACCCCTTTCTAACTTTTGGTCCTACTCTGATGTTTGAAAAATCCACTCCTCTGGACCCTGGGGTTTAGCTTTGTGGCCTGGTGCGTGCCCCTGCGGGGCTCTGTGCAGAGATGGGTGTTGCGCCCCTGCGGGGCTTCCTGCAGAGATGTATCTTTACCTTTGTCTATCTTCAAATTTGGCTTTTAGTGAAGCTGTTTCTTTCGTTGCTTTCTTTTTTTCCTCTTCTTACTCGTCTCGCCCTCAGCACTGCCCCCCTCCTGAACTCTGTCGTCCCCGACAGGCTTTGATAAGCGCCGGGCATAGGTTCTGTATACTTGTTGCTCTGTATCGTTTAGCTGATTAGCTTCACGTATCATGATCTGTTTCCATTGTTCCGCTTTGATTCCATCGTTTGGCGGTTGTCTATGCTCTGCGAAGAAGCTCAGTTCGTATGCCACAAGTCTGGCATTTAGATTGGATGACATCTTTAAAAATATCTCTGAATCGATTTCAAAAAATCCAGTAAAAAACGCTTCTTCGAATGTCTGCATATACGAGCTTGGCAAAAACATGAGTCTAGAATAGTATGCCATTATTGTGGGACGGCTCGGCATCACTGATAGATCAAAAATAAGTACATCTGTTCCTTGATTAATGCCAATGAAGTTCAGAAATGTATATGCCGCATGTTTGAAGACTTTCAAAACTGTAAGTAGCATACTAAGTATTTTATTTGTCATTTTAACTGCTAAATCTGGTACTGTCGCATAGTTTTGTAGCCAAAATTCTATTGTTTTGATCATGTAATCCTCGGTTGGCAAATAATTATGCGGCGGGCTAGGTAACATCGGATAGTTTAGCCACTGTTTATTAATAGTGCCGCTGCGTTGTAAAGCCAAAAATTCTGTTGCAACCCTTCTGCGTGGTATGGGACAAAACGAAGGGTTTACCTGTAATAAATAAGGTGCGGCCTCCCAGTGCACCCGTAATGTGGGATGTTTCTCCAAAAACTTTCTCCTCCACACTGGCTGTGCAGCTTCAAACTCTGCTTGAGTGTACGTGAATGTGTCATTCTTGAAATTAAGCTGCTGATCCGGACTTTTGTGTGTAACCTTCTTGATATATTGCCTTGTTTTCTCTTTCAACAGTCCATATGGAATGTTGGAAGGCTTTATGATCTTCTCCAAGTCTTTGCCTTTGATTTTGGCTTCCCTCATGGCCTTGATGACTTCATTCTCAAAACTTTCCGTCAATCGGGACACCACTAGTGCCCGTTCCTTCTGACTTATTTCTGCAGTGTATGGCATTGGATGATCATCATGCATATCCGCCATCTGCTCATGTATTGGAGAATGATAGATCGGTTGAGATAGAGGGCTTACCTCTACCTCGTCAGTAGGATGTTCTTTTTCTGGCACTACTGATGTCCCGATCGGTTCTTTACCTTTCTGCTGATTCTGTAGCTCTTCAATGCATTCTTCTTTTTCTTTTATCTTTTGCAGGGCTTCACCGAGTTTCTCTTTAGTGGCTAGGAGCTCCTTACCTATGTCGGCTACATGATCCATGTTTTCACTGTAGCTCTGTACCAGTTTGGCCTGTGCTGAATTCAGCTGCCTTTTTAGTTCATTTATTTCCTGATTGTGCTTAAGTTCTGCCTCTTCTCTTGCTGCGCGCTCTTGTCTTAGTAAAGCTTCATATTGTGCGAGCTGATCTCTTAATTCATCTTCTTTACTTTCAGTTGAATCCTGTTGCTTTATTGGTTGGTCATATAATAATGATTTCATCAATTCTTTGTTTCTGTTCCGTAAAGTGTCATTCTCGTCCATATATAATTTTAGTTGTGTTTCTAGTAGAGTGCTTCTGGTTTTCATTCTGTCTTTCTCTTCTACCGTAGCATCATATAATTTCTGCATGTCTTCGAGCTGTTTTTGCAGTTGGTGATGCTGAGTGCTTAATGATTCATACTGCGTTTGTGATTCTAGCAACTCCGTGCTTTTGGTGACTATTTCTTTTTGTACCTGAATCAGTTGTGCAGACAATTGTTCACTCATAACTTGAAACTGATTCTTTTCTTGCATGGCTTTGTCATAGTCTGCATCTATGTCCATCATTTGCTGCTGGGTGTCCATGGCTGTCTGGATCATTTGCTTTACTACCGGCTTCAGTTGAGTCACATCCACATTGAGCCATGTTTTTGGTATTGATGGTTCTGCTCCGGTAGTCACGTCTTTGCCTTGGGCAATGTGTAAAGTGGTATCATGGGGCTGCCTGATTTGAAGCTGTATCCGTGGCTCAGCCCCCATGTTTTCATCTTGTCCTCGAGGTGTGTCATCAGGCACCTCGATTATGGTTTGTTCTTGTAGTTGGGGCTCTCCCGCTTCCGTACTCACTGGGGTTTGTTCTTCCTCTTTAATAGGTATTTTGACATGTGTGACCCCAGTAGTTGTGTCTTCCTTGATACTTACTTTGGTAGTGTCATTCAGTTGAATGACATGCTCCTGTTCCTGAGCATCATCCTTCTTTTCTTTTTCCTTCTGGCTGTCCGGTGTCACTTCCATTTGATTGAGTTCCGGTCCTTCGTCTTCATAGGTTTCTGTCCTGATATCAGTATCTAGCGTGTCTTTCTCAGGACTATTCCGTATTCGTACTTGAGTCATCGATGCCCAATTCTTGGTATCTTCCAGGTTGTTTTGGAGGTGTTGCTGTACTCTGTTTTTGCTGACTTTGACTCGCTTGTCTATATTGATGTCCTTGGACATTTAGATTTACCTGCCCTTGCATATACTGGTGTGTTTGCTCGAGGGCAGCAGACAAGTCTCTTTTTGAAATCGGCATTTGAGCCGTCGTGACCTTAGGCAAGAGATGCGTTCTCTTGGACTGCGGTGTTGCTTGGGCTTCTTCTTCTCGCAAGCGTTTTGTACCCCTCATGGGCTTCTGTGTGCTGGTCCCGGCCTCTTCCACTACAACTGCTGCTTTCTTTTTCTTAGGGACAGAAGCGGATTTTGCATACCTTGCTAGTCCTTCTGCTGTTGGCATCTCTCTTAAGCAGTGTCTCATGTCTAGGGCTTCATATATCAATAAGGTCAAAGCTGAACCACCGTTCAGGAACTTCTTTTGCCCCCATTTCTTCTGAGCTTCAAACAATCGCTCTTGTACGTAACCTGTGAGATTCACTTTGTTTCCTATCTGTCTCATGGCATGCGATAGGAGTTGTACTACAATTTTCTGAGGTGCAGTGTATCTGTTCATGCCAGGAAAACAGAAGTGTTGGTGTACCAAACGTACTGCATCTTCAATATCCACTCTGTTAATCTCCAGGAATGATCTTTTCTTGGGGTCGTGGCATTCGTCCTTGACATTAGTAATTCCTTCCTGATTCCATCCAAAGGCCTTATTGATCAATTCATGAGTGAATTGAATGGTCTTCCACTTGCCTACCTTGTCCAAAACTTTTGCTTCTGGAACCGAAATCTTTGTAGCAGCCGGCTGCATAGTATTCATTACTTGTGTACATCTTTGGAAGTCGGGTACACATATAGGTATCTTCAAAAATGCTTCAATGCCAGCTTGAGTCCATACTTCTTCGATATGTGGTAACCCTTGTATGATGGTCTTGAAATCTTGTGACATAATAGGGAAACAGTGGTCCCTGTCCATGATCTTGATAGTTGCCATGAATAAGAGTTCCGAGATAGGTTGGTCATCTCGAAACCAATGTCCTCTGACCTTGGTTATTGATCCCAATGGAAGAAGTAGTTCCTCTTCCTGCTGTGTAGCTTCTGAGTCAGAAGATGTCATCTGCACTCAATATAGAGGATGTATTAGTATCCATATTTTTTTCAGAAATCCTCCTCCATATGTTGATTATTAATTCGATGTTGCTCCGAGTGCAGGGTGTCATCCCTTTCCCGTGGGTGTGAGAAAGGTAATACCTGAATTTTTCATGTATTTTTATATATATTTTTTTTGCTGAAAGAAAACATAAAAGTTAGTACATAGCCGAAGCGGTTAGTGAAATGTTATTGGAGTAATATTTCAAGTATGTACAAGTGCTCTCCTATTTCCAAAGGGAAAATGTGCGTGACTATCCGAAAATAGAAGAAGGACGTGCCGAATGCTTGGCCTTGTAATGTGGCCCTATCATGCATACTTTGGATCTTGGCAACTCCTCATGTGTGCAATTGGAAGTAGTTGCCCGATGTATGCAGCTTGTCTTGTCCTTCGGCATCCATATTTGCTTCACTTGGGTGCGACGTACTGTATTCTCCACCTTCTTGACGAATGCTGTTCGTTTTCGGTTGTATGTCTTCTGATTCTGTTTTGGGAATCTCAAGTCGGTTTGTATTGCATTTGGAGATTCCTTCTTCCTCCAATATGTCCTTTCCCTCGTCTGATGTGTCTGTTGACCAATGTGATTCTGATAGCTCTTCTGAGGATGTTCTTTGTTTGGGATGGTCGTCCTTTGGGTATGTGACTTTGGGACCCAAATTTTGGTTCGATCAGGTTGTGCAGTTATCAGCTCCTTTGGGATCCATATGCTCTTGAGTCGTGGTTGCTGAAAGTGTCCGAAATTCTTTGTCTTCTTATACAAGTGCTCAAGCTGTTGTCGAAGACGTTCCTGTTGCTGGAGATATGTCGTCTTTTGATCCTTTCTTATCCAAGCTAGTGTAGAGTGTGGAATGGGGTACACTTTTACAGTTGTAGACTTCACTTCTTGCAGAGGAATATTTTTTCTTGGGCTTTGTGGTTCTCTGTGCTTGATTTCATGTTCTTGTTCACTCTTGTGACTCTCTAAACTCAAGGATGGAGTGCACACAGGACTCACGGTAATTTCACCTGAAGTACTTGATGATGGGGTTTCTATATTGCTAGGGAACATACACTCATGACTTTGTTCATTAGGATGAACTCCTGGCTCTATAATAGCAGCTTTGGGTGGTCGTTCGTCTAGCAAACTATATACTTCACGAGGTCCTATTCTGGCCGAGATGTATCCTAAAGCCAATTGAATGGTTACCTCATATTCATATATCCAATCTTGGCCTAGCACCACATCTTCAAGCAGATCTTGGTCCTGACATACTAAAAGTCTCTGCTCCATTGTGTTGTTCCCCATATGTAAAGGTAGAGTGATCTCACCTATGCATTGAGTAACTTTTCCTCCTATTCCAATTAGCTGTGCCTTCGATGGGCGTAACTCCTCTTTAAGTCTCTGAGACAAGGAAGATCTAATGCAACTTATTGCTGCTCCTGTGTCTATAAGAGCATCCACTAAGTGGTACTCTTTTCGTCCTGCCCCCAGATTCAAATAAGGTTGTCTTCTTTGTTGTCCGGAGTTTTCTGTGGCTCTAAAATTAGCCATAGGGATGAGTTCTTCTCCTACTCGATATCTCTCGTCTCTTTCTCTCATCCACTCTTTCCGTTTTCTGATACGTTCTAGGGCTTCCTGTCTCGCTTCTTCGCGTATGCGTTCTTCTTCCTTTTTTCTACTCTGAGCTCCTAAGAGTCGTGCTAACATTTGATCCGTTAGAGGCTCCATAAATCTTTTCACTCTGCAACCACTGATGTAGTTGGGAAGAATATCTCCGTCTAGTGTGGCGAGATTGACTGCACCACTAGTGGAGATTCGATTTATGATCATAGGTCCATATCCACGTTTTTGAAGCTTCTTTGCATGCTGTTTGAGGGTGTATACTAAGACTAAATCACCTTCTTTCAGTCCCTTGTCTTTTATATGTGCATCATAATAAGCCTTTTGTCTCCGTTTGGCTGCATAAATGCCCGCTACCGCTTGCAGTCTTGTCTCGTGCAGCTTTTCAATTTGATCTAATTGCTGAGATAATTCATGACCGTTCCACTCATACTGTTGGGCTACTTTTAATGTAGGCACTAAGAAGTCAATTGGCAAAATTGCATTTTGCCCATACACTAAATTGAAAGGTGTAGTTCCAATAGCCGTTTTATAAGCCACTCGGAAGGCCCAAATTGCGTGATGCAATTGTTTGTCCCAGTCTGACCTCCCATTATTGACAATTTTTGTCAATACCGTACAAAGCACTTTGTTGGAACTTTCAGCTTGTCCATTAGCTTGAGGGTGGTATGGGGCTGACTTTTTATGAATCACTAAGAATTCATTCATTAGCGATTCAATGACTTCGTTTAAGAAATGAGTTCCTCGATCACTCACTATCTCGATCGGTAGTCCAAAGCGTGTGAATATGTGCTCAAAGAGAAATTTTGCTGTAGTTTGAGCATCATTCTTTCTAGTGGCTTTTGCTTCTACCCACTTAGTCAAGTAATCAGTGGCTACTATGATGTATTCCGCATGGGATCCTTTCGCAGGTGGATTGATAGGTCCTATGAAGTCAATTCCCCATTTGGTAAATGCTCTCGCACAAACCATGGGTCTTAAAGGCATGTCATCTCTTCTAATAGGATATTTTGCTCTCTGACATGTTTCACAGCTTCTCACGTATGTCTCTGCGTCCATATGTAGAGTTGGCCACCACAGGCCTGCAAAGAGAATCATCTTGACCATTCTATCTGCTGAGAAATGTCCTCCCGCAGCTCCTGCGTGTGCCATTTCTAATACAGAGAGATATTCATTCTCATGAATGCACAATCTTAGTTGGTTATCCTTTCCGCGTTTAAAGAGTTGTTTTCCTAGGATGACGTAATCTTTGCTCTGTTCTTCAAGAGCACGTTTTCTTGCTAGGGTAGCTCCGTCTGGGTACTCTCGAGTTTTCAAGAACTTTACTAAAGGCATGCTCCACCTTGGTGCTATTGTAGAATAGCATAACGTAGAGTTCTCATCTGGAATTTGTTCTTGACAGGTTTGACAGGTTGACACATAATGATGTGCATCTCGTTGCATGGTTGGCCAATATATGCCGAACCTCTTGAGTGTTTGCCATGTTCCATTTGCATTCAAATGAGTGTTCCATTGGTTTATGTGTGCTTTCTGAAGCCACATTTCTTGTTCACCTTCTTCCACACATCTCATCAACAGTCCGCTTGAATCCTGGTGGTACAAACTTCCAGCAATAATGTGAAGGTTTTTAGTCCTCCAAAGATCTTGTTTTCGGTTTGGCGTGATCCCATCTTTAGGTCCATGTGTGAGTATCGGGATCAACTTTTCTGCCCACTGAGGACATACTTCCAGGTTAAAGAGATAAGTGTCTGGCAGATCATCAGGAACTCCTATAGGTGGTTCTCCATGGGTCATGCGAGATAAATGATCTGCCCTTATGTGTGTGTTTCCTTTCTTGACTATTACTTCAAAATCAAATTCCATTAACAATAAAAACCATCGTACTAGACGTCCTGTATTGCAAGGCTTGTTGACTAAGTACAATAGAGCTTGATGATCAATGAAAAATTTGAATTTGTTTGCCAATAAGTAATGTCTAAACTTCTTGACGGCGTAAACCATTCCTAGGCCTTCTCTCTCCGTAGTAGTATAATTGCGTTCAGCTTGATTTAACTGTCTACTGGCATAGGCTATCGGGTGGTCTAATTTACCTGTATCCGCTGGTTGAGCTAAGATGCAACCAATGGCAAACTTGGAAGCATCCACATGAATATGAAACGGTTTATTCCAGTTAGGGACTCGAAGAATGGGTGCTGAACTCAATCGATTCTTCAACTCATTAAAAGCTTTTTCGCATTCTTCGGTCCAATTGAATTGAGTTAACAATGCATAAAGAGGTCTAGCAATTATGGCATACATATGTATGAATCTTCGATAGTAACCACAATGTCCCATAAATGCTTGAACTTCTTTAGCAGTTTTCGGTCTCGGTAAATCCAAAATGACTTTGATTTTGTCTTCATCCGTGGAAATTCCATTCTTAGAAACAATATGTCCTAAGATTTTCCCTTGTCGCACCATGAAGACACATTTTTCTGGATTGAGGCATACTCGATATTGTCGACATTTGGCAAAAATCTTTTCTAGTTCAGGGATGTGTTCTGATCGTATAGCTGAATATGTACACAGATCATCCACGTATACCTCCATGCTCTTTCTCAAAAATTCCTTGAACACATGACACATCAGTCTTTGGAATGTAGCTGGGGCATTCGTTAACCCAAAAGGCATGACTCTAAAGGCGTATACTCCCCATTCAGTTGCAAATGCAGTCTTATGTTGGTCCTCAGGAGCAATGGCTACCTGATTATACCCTGAAAAGCCATCCAAAAAACTATAAACTTCCTTTCCTGCTACCCTTTCCAAGAGATGGTCAGTGATCGGTAAGGGATAGCTATCCCTTATGGTGGCGGAGTTCACTTTTTTCAAATTGATGCACACTCTTAACTTCCCATTTTTCTTTGGTACAACTACCAAGGGTGATACCCATTCCGTGTGCTCAATTTCGTAGATGAATCCAGCGTCTAACAACTTATCTATTTCTTCTTTTATCTTGGCTGAATATACATCATTATAAGTATAAGGTCTCTGTTTGGAAGGTTCGGCCTCGGAAGTCATGGGGATTCTATGAGCACATATAGATGGATCTACTCCTTTTAAATCCTTATAGGTCCAAGCAAAGACATCCCGGTATTCTCTTATGAGTTGAATTAGCTCTTGCTCCTCTTCCTCTGAGACATCCTGTCCTATGAAAGTACATCGTTCCTCTCCTCCTTCCATGGTTACCACTATTTTCTTGGTCTGCTCTTTATTATCATATGCTATTCCCGGTTGTGCTTCTCTTTTAGGCATTTGAATAGCAATTTTCCTCTCTTCAATTTCATATTTTTTGAAATGCGCTGGTACCTCAAATTGGTCTTGAAGCTTATTATCTTCCTCTTCCAACTCCCTTTCAACTTCTAATTCTTCTTTTGGCGTGTATTCATTATGTTTTTCATTAGCATTGACGTCTATGTTGGTGGTACTAATTCCTAAATCCATGGGTTCTTGTTCCATTTCAATGCTCTCGTAGTCCTCCTTCCAGTTTTGCTCAAATACTTCTCCTTTTTCTGCCTCCTGAAGGACTACCATATACAGGCTAATGTCATAACCCTCCTCGTCAATACATTCGTTCATCGTTACCACTTCTTCGTTTACACAAACATCGAGGGTAGCTAAGATTTCCATCCAACCATGAGGTTCGAATTCTTCGTCTGGAAATACTTGTGGCATATAAGCTGGATCTTGTACCGATCTCCCTACACCTCGTTTCTGCTGCCAACTTTTTCTTCTCTCTTCTTCCTTTTTTGCCGCTTGGCATATCCATAGATGAGTGTCCTCGTTCATCCAGGATTGGTCACTAGAACCTGCACTATGAATCGATTGATCGTCTTCCTCTTTATGGATTTGATTCCATTGCAGAGGTGGTACATCCTGATATGTGTACGTATGTAGGTTGATTCTAGTGGTGACTCCTGCGTGTTGTAGGTACACTGCATCCTTTCCCCAATCTTGTACTACCTTTAGCTGTCTCATGAATGGCCTTCCCAAGATCATCTCATAGTTGCTCGGCCTTTCAAAGTGACAAATTGCTAAGGTATGCTCGAATTCCACTCCGCACGTAGTGAAGACTACTCGTTCCAACAATCCTAAGGGTCTTTCTGTATGTCCATCGGCCATCTGAATTTTCATACGTGTTGGTCTCAATGCTGGTTTTCCCCATTTCTCCCAAATTTCTTTGGTAGCAATGCCTACACCAGCTCCTGAATCTAATATGGCTTTGGTTGTGTAACCCTTGTAAGTGATTGGTAGACATGTATTTCCTTCGTCTCCTTCACTAAAGTCTCCTACTTTATCCACTGGAACTCTCACCGTTTTCACTTCGTCATCTACCTCCTTCCTTGCCTCCTTGACTTCCCACTGATTGATCAATTTTTCCTTTAGATGTGGTTTTACCTTTAGCAATTCTTCGAATGTCAAGGTGCATGGGATTTTCACCTCTCTAAGGCGTTGTATGATTTCCGATGTTTGAACTGATGGATTCGCTTCTCGTCTTTGTATTGACGGAATGCGATACAATTCTGAGTTGTGCTCGTATTCCCCGGTGTAATTAGGTAACTCCTTTACATCGTCTTCGGCTTCTTTGTCACTTGCATCCATTGGAAAAATTTCTTCTGAATTAAGTTCAGGTATTGAATCTACCATTTCGTTTTCTGCTTTCAGTTCTTCAAAGGGCGGTTCCATTCCCTCTACTTTTTTCCACTTGTCCTCTTGAACTTTCGCCCATAAATCCTTAGTCCAGTCTCCTTCCGTTTCAGGGACTATGGATCCTTCCCTTCTTTCAACACCAATTTCATCATCCAGAGGTCTATTTACATTAGGCTTTTTCTGATTATTTAGACACTCTTGGAATCTTTCTTCGCAAATTCGGTTGTTTGGTAATGGTGATGTGGGTTTTTCTAATGTTTGTTGGGCAACTTCTATTAATTTTTTGCAGATTTCCAATCTTTCTTTCTCTAAGTCGCCTCTCGGATACTCTCTCTCATGTTGTTCTATGGTAGGTCCTGCTTTAATTCTCTCTTTGTATGCCTGAATCCACATCGCTAAATCTTCAGGCATTGTGTCTGCTAATACCGATTCTACCTCCTCCCTTTTATTCTCCTTTTTATTGTCTTCTTCCACTTGTGCTTCTTCTGTTGATTTCTGTTTACTTTTTTCATTTTCCTTCTTTTGTATTAACTTTTTTTCTTTTATCCTGTCTCTTCTTTGCTTCCATCTTTGGGATCGTTTACTGGTGATACTTTTTTCTGGTTCTTCTGAGTCTTCTACTCTATGAGGGATGGGTGTATTTCCCTCTTTGTCACTTTGGTTATTTTCTTCGGTTTTATCAGGGTTTTCTCTAGTCTTTGCTCTAGTTATGGCTTTTAAAGGTATAGTGTACTCTTTATCACTCCCCGACGATTCAATTACCTCTATCACATTAATCTGTACGTTAGATGTGACTTTGTTTGGGTTCTTAGGACAATCTCTGAAAAGATGTTCCTTTCCACAATCGCTACAGTAACCTTCCCAAATTCGTTGTGGTGGTGGTGGGTTCGGTAATGTACATTCTCTGATATAGTGGTCACCTCCACATCTGTAGCATGGTCCTCTAGGTATAGGTGGTCTATTCATTGGTCGAGGTGGCATGGTTGCTCTAGGAGCTGTGTACATTAATGGTACATAATCTTGCTCGTAGTTATATGGACTCTCCGGCGTCTCCATGCCATAAGCATATGGGTCGTATTGTTGCCCATATTCCATGGTTGAGTTCTCATAACCTGGGTATGTTCCTTGACTAGGTTCATAAAATGAGTCATATGGTTCACTATTAGTCAACGGTGTTGCTGGCACTATGGCCCTTTCCAAGTTTTCCTCTGGCTGCGCTATCTTAACTGGGAAAACGTTCTGAGGGTGGGGCGGTTGTTGTCCTAGCACTGGTTGAGGCTGTGTATATCCCTGGTAGGTGTATGGTCGTGGCATGGGTGCCTGCGGTTGATATGAGGGATATCTGAAGGCTTCTCCTCCCTGCTGGTTCTGCGGATATCCATATGGTCTCACATAAGGCTGGGTGGGTCTGGTTTGCCTATTGTAAGGGCAGTTCTCCGTGCTATGATTTGTGTATCTCTGCTCTATGCTGCAATACTGTAGTGGCCCTGAGACAGAGGGTCTATGAGGAGCATAGGCAGGTGGTGGGACTACTCCCCTAGTACACAAGTGAGAAGGATGATCCCCTCCGCACTGCATACATCTTCTAAGCATAGGCGTTCTCATAGGATTGGTGGGATAATTCCTCTGTCCTTGCATATTCAGTTTTTTTGCTAGCAAGTCAGCAATTTCCTCAATGTTGTTTGTAGGGTTCGATGTGCTATTTGATGACTCTTCACTTTTCACACTTCCTTGGGGTATTTTCAAATCTCCTGCAAGGTTATCTTCTAGGTCTATACATTCCTTCATACACTCTTGCAAAGTTTGAACTCTCTTCACGTACACTAATGACCTCAAGGTTCCGTTCAATAGTCCTTCTAAGAACAATGATACCATCTTGTTTTGTGTTGGTCTCTCTTCTACGGGACATCTATCCACATACTGCTTGAATCTCCTGGCAGCCAATCTGACTGACTCAGTTGGAGCTTGCTTGAAGCTGTGGATTAATGACGAAGAATTGTTCTTGATTCCAGACTTGGTAAATTCTTCAATCATTTCTTGATACACTTGATCCATGTTCTGAAAGGTATTTGGATCCAATGGCTGAAACCAGGCCAGAGCTGTGTCTGATAGGGTGAGGCCAAAGGATTCATATTGAATCATGAAGTCATCTACCTGCTCGGCTCTAACTACTTGTTTAAATTCTGCTATATGATTATAGGGTTCACTCGAGCCATCATAATGATTTCTCATGCATTTGGCCACTTGAATCGGTCTTAGTCTCCTTCTTACTTCAGGTTGTCTCGGCATTACAGGGTAATTTGGTCTTCCTATAGGTATGCCTGGTCCTCGTACTACCTGTGGTCTGACTGGAGCACGAACTCCTTGTCTTGGGTCCATAGCTGGTTGTGGCCGGTAATTAGGATTAGTGGCAGGTATTGCAAATTGCACATGAGGTCTGATGGGGATCTGGGTTTGTTGAGTTTGTTGTGTTTGTCCTGAATGTTGACTTGAGTCATATTGAGAAGTTCCATGTGGGTTCCGTGAAGTGGTTGCTTGGTCCCTTGGGGGGAACACTGGAATGTTCTGATATTTCAGCTCAGCTCTCTCTAATTCAGTGACTGGCCAATATCTTCTGTGGTCTTTGTCCAAATATGTAATGATGGTGGGGAATTCAGGATCTTGTAACTCATAGATGGTAACTGGATTAGGAGCAGCGTCCCAAATAGAGGAATGGGTTCTGAGCAGGTGCTCCATCCCATTGATCAAATACACATCTATTAGAGTGTCATCCTGGGGGACTAAGTCTCCTCTCCAAAGTTTAGTAATTGTCGATCTACCTCTAGGAGTTGTTACTTGTTCCTCAGTTCCATGTCCATTTAAACTTGAAGTGTCGTTTTCCTCACCACGCTCATTAATGATTTCCGGGTGTTCAGTGACCATGTATTGAATGTCTCGTTTATCCATGTACAGTCCTCCTATGTACTTGACTGCTGGTCTTGGCACTATGTAGGCCTCTGAAGCCTTCCTCAATCTGGCCACTGATCTGTTTAGACCATCTAAATAGATAGGGATCTCATTGTGGTTAGTGCTCACATATTCTAAGGAAGTTCTGTATTCGCCCTCAATGATGGACATCTGGCCAATCATGGGCACAGTGTTTTGCATATCCTCAGAAGCCATGGGGATTTCTCCTTCTGACTCACTGGAGGTTTCGGAATAGTGTGATCGGTTACTTGGTTCGGCAACACTCCCTACGGAAGAAATTACACTTCTTCGGCTTCCTAGGGTTCTTCCTGATCTCAAGTTCATTCACTTATGAGCTTTAATCAAATCTTGTCCACCTTTAGTCTCTAGAGTTCTAAGTTATGGCTCAGAAGTCTAGGAAAGCTTAGGCTGGAATGTGACTGAAAGAAAATTTCAAGTCACGATACTTGACTCTCACGACCTCTAAAAAAAAACAAACGATCGCTGACAGACGACACTTGAGTGAAACGATCGCTGGAAAACGACCTTTCCCCAAACGACCTCTGACTGGGAACGATACACGACCTTTCCACAAGACGATCTACGATCTCTGACCCAAAACGACCGCTCACAAACGATA
>CM035414.1:64528600-64728600 GCA_020310875.1 Ceratopteris richardii | reverse complement strand
CAAATGTGTGTGTATGTATATGTATGTGTTTTCATGTGTATGTATGTATGCATATGCATGTGTATGCATGTGTGTGTATGTATGAATGTGAGTGTATGTGTGTGTATAGGGGTATGTGTTTGTATATGTATGTGTATGTGTATGTGTATGTGTGTGTATGTATATGTGTGTGTATTTGTATGTGTGTATGCATGTGTATGTACATGTGTGTATGTAGATGTGTGTATGTGTGTGTATTATATGTGTGTGCATTCATGTGCATATGTATGTATGTATGTATATGCATGTGTGTGTATGTATGCATGTGAGTGTATCTGTGTGTATATGTGTATGTGTGTGTCTATGTGTGTGTCTGTATATGTGTGTGTGTGTTTGTGTGTGTGTATATGTGTGTATGTGTATGTGTGTCTATGCATGTGTATGTATATGTGTGTATGTGAGTGTATATGTGTGTGTGTATATATATATATATGTATTTGTGTATGCATATGTGTGCATATGTGTATGTGTGTATGGATGTGTGTATGTATGTATGCATATGCATATGTATGCATATGCATATGTATGCATATGCATATGTATGCATATGCATATGTATGCATATGCATATGTATGCATATGCATATGTATGCATATACATGTGTATGCATGTGTGTGTATGTATGCATTTGAGTGTATGTACCTACATGTGCATCAAGGTCTCTCTCTCTCTCTCACACACACACACATAAGTGATGCTCTAACATGGTAGAGAGTTTGTCAGCATCGCTAAAAGCACTGCTATATGCAATGCTATTATGCGACACTATTATGTGAGGCTACTTAAGCACCATCGCATAAGTGATATACTATGTTATTTATGCAATAGTAGCTTCTTCTTTTTTGTAGACATCACTTATGCAATGCTCTGAGTTCAAGGCATTGCATAAGTAATGAAACCCATTATTTTTTTCATTAGTGGCATTTCTATGCTCCCTTTTTTTTGTAGTGACTCAACATGACTATGGATGCACTTACATTGAATGCATCTACATCAGATTTCATAAATACATTATAAGTTTTAGAATGACCAAAGGATTGTGAAGAAATGATTTAAGAATATAATCTATAAATAGCCATTGTTATGATTACAATGTAATGAGTTCTTGCTACCTTTGTTTGAAACATGATTCACTTACCTTTGTGATATGCAATAGAAATAAGGATAAAATTTACGGATGGTGGTTCACCCTAATGTTTTTCAACGTGAGTCAATATATTCGCTCTCTTTCTACTTCACATCGATAATTATATTTGCAGATCGTTGCATGGCTTATGCATCCTATGCACTTAGATTAACCTATAGCTTAATAATTCTCAATGAAAATATTTTATATTTAGCAATAGTTCCAGGTAAATTCTAAGATATTTTTACATATTGTTGGAGTAGCAGGTCTTTTGAATTGATGTTTCTTAAGGATTATCTAGATGAATGTTCTTGTTTTTAGGATTTTATGAATGCATTAGTTATTGATAATGGGAAAGCAAGTTTGGTACATATAGGAAGTGAGATATTATGATAGAGATGTATTATAATAAAGGAAGAGGTTTTAGTAGGATTTTTTTGGCACTATTTAGCCTAAGGAATGCCTAATTTTAATACCTATGATGAGGGGATTTCTAATTTTTAATACATTAAGAATGCGGGCTTGTATATTTATATGAAATGGAAAATTGTGTGCGTTTAGTCAGATTTTGGAAACTCAAAATATCTATGAAGGTGTTCTGCTAAAGTATTTTGAAAAGTAAAAGCTTTTCTATTGTTAGATTCTCCTTGAGAATTCCTTCATTTTAGTCATCAACGGCTGCAAATCCTGAGGTTGGTCGACGCAAACACGGAGATCCTGAGTCATACCTGCCGCCCAACCATGCGATAGTTCTATATTTTGAGTCTCTCTCATACCTACCCAAAATGGGCAATAATCAAGGCTCTTGATATGAGTGCCACTTGGCACCCATATGAGTATCATACTCATAATGAATAAGGGGAGTGTCTCACCTCCAAGTCCTACTCATCTATGATACTCCATGTGACATTTCCTTCCCCTTAGTTCCATTTTTGTCCTCAAAAATGGTATTGGAAGGTCTGATAGAAAGAGAGAAATAATAGAACCACCACTCCCACTATATCCCCATGTATAGAAATACATGGTACTGTCTTCGTGTTGTTTCCCCATATCCTTCCCCTTAAGAAGACTCTTGGGAAGGTAGTCTAAAATTGGAAAACCGTCTCTGAAGGGTGCTAACCCGCTCCCATGTGGCACTATCTTCTGAACTATCTTTCCACTTTACTAGACACTCTTTATACAAGTGACTTCTCGTCCATTTCTCTCGAGTGCGTAGTATGCTCTCAGGCTCATGTGGAATAGATTGAACAAAAATAGGCTCTACTACCTCACTATCTGGAATGAGGTTGTCAGATTCACCCAACATTTTCTTAAGCCGGCTAACATGAAAAATTGGATGGATTTGACTATTCTCTGGAAGTTGGAGCTGGTAAGCCATCTTTCCTATTCTCTTAAGTATTTGGAAAGGTCCACAATACTTAGGAGATAGTTTTGGACAAGGTCATGTCTTCATGGTTTCATACCTAGAAGGAATTCTAAGATAGACCTGCTCTCCTGCCTCAAAGTTGATATCTCTCCTTTGAGGGTCAACATAGGCTCTAGCTCTATCCTGAGCTCTCCTAATGCTGTCCTTAGCAAGTCTAAGCATATCGTTCATCTCTTCCAAGAAGTCCTTTGCAGCTTGAACCTTCTCATTCTGCAAGCCTACTGCATAAGGAGCTCTTGGCTGAAACCCATACATAAGCATAAATGGACTATGCCCAGTGGAAGAGTGCTTGGCACTATTATATGCAAACTCTACTATAGGTAAGTACTCTTCCCAATTAGTTTGCCTTTCATTCACATATGCTCGAAGCATATCCTCTAGGATTTGGTTAACCCTTTTTGTTTGCCCATCCGACTGTAAAGTCCATGGAGATACTCTCCGACTTCCCATTAGGAATATCCCATGGGTGGTGTTGGGAATTGAACTCACAACCTCCCGGTTAGGAGTGCGATGGGCTAACCACTTGCCCCAAAAGCCATGGTTCAGGATTACTTCCTAATCCTCTCTCTTAAGGCGTGGTTTGTTGGAGATAGAAGTCTGCGGAAGCACGCGAATAGCACAAGGAAGAAGAAGAAGAAGCTTGGAGCACAAACACACAATACTGAATGTATTACTAGAGAATGTACAAACATAAGTAGCCCATTAGGGCAATAGGCGTATATACAAGCCGGGGGAAAAAAACCTCCTAAAGAGGGAAAAAAGTGCCCCGGCAGTCCTAGAGTGTTCACACACATCACTACCTAAATATATCAACAAATCCCCCCTGGGAGTGATGCGGTGAACAAGGAGCTGGCACTTATGTATAAGGAAGTGCCAAGCTATGTGGAGATCACTCCACAAAAGGAAGTAAGCCCGAAGCTTTGCGGAAAGCTTTAAACTTCTCCCTAGGCAGAGCCTTCGTGAAAAGGTCTGCAATGTTCTCCTGCGTGGGCACATATGCCAAGCTGATCTCCCCAGCAGAGAACCTCTCCCTGACATAGTGATAATGCACCTCAATGTGCTTAGTGCGAGCATGGAACACAGGGTTCCTCGCAACTGCCAATGCGCTCTGACTCTCAGTGAAGATGGTGGTGGCAGAAGACTGGCCAACACCCAAATCAGCCATAAGGCGTCTGAGCCACACACACTCAACAGTCGCTGTGAAAGCTGCCCTATACTCAACCTCACAACTGGAAGTGGCCACAGTAGGCTGCTTCTTGCTCAACCAAGATATACATGAGCTACCAAGCATGAAGCAAAAGCCACTGGTGGACACACGAGTGTCATAGCAACCAGCCCAATCTGAGTCAGAAAAAGCATGCAAATCTGGCGGTAGTGATCCCCCCTTGGGATAAAACAACCCAAGTAGCCGAGTACCACTCAAGTAGCGAAAGATGCGCTTAACCGCCTTCCAATGCATGACTCCTGGGCAATGCATAAACCTGCTCATCTGTGAGACAGCAAACTGAATATCTGGCCGAGTAATGCATAAGTAAATCAAGCATCCAACAGCCTGCTGATAGAGAACAACATCAAATGCATCTCCAGCATCATGAAGACTCAATCGTAAACCTGTCTCCATAGGAGTGGCAATAGGCTTACAGTCTTCAAGGCCAAAACGCTGCAATAATGTGTCAATATATTTCGTTTGACACAAAGCCATTCCACCATCAACTTGCATAAACTGAATGCCCAAATAGTGATGCAAATGCCCCAAATCAGACATCTCAAATGAGGCATGCAAATCAGCCTTGAAATCAGCAATATGCTTCTCAATAGGACCAGTGAGCAGCATGTCGTCTACATAGACAACAATGATCAGAAGCACATCATTAGCATGCTTAACATATAAGGTGCTTTCAGTTGGACTGTTCTCGAAACCATGTGCAATCAGATAGGCATGTATCTTCTCATACCAAGCACGTGGTGCTTGCTTTAAACCATATAACACCTTCTTTAACCTGCACACCTGGTTTTCATGCCCTTTCTGCACAAAGCCACGGGGCTGAAAAACATACACTTCTTCATGCAAGTCACCATTCAGAAATGCTGTTTTAATGTCCAACTGATGTACATTCCAACCATGATGGGCTGCAAGTGCACAAATGCTCCGAACAGTAGTCATACGGCATGTAGATGCAAAGGTCTCATCAAAATCAATGCCTCTTTCCTGCGCATAAACCTTTGCAACAAGCCTAGCCTTATACCTGTCAACTGTACCATCACGTTTACGCTTCAGCTTGTATACCCACTTAGTGCCAATGGCCTTCTTGCCAGGAGGCAAGTCACATAAAGACCATGTACCATTCTTCATTATAGCATCATATTCAGATTGCATAGCAGCCATCCAATTTTTTGAATTCTGTGCTTCATCAAAAGAAACAGGCTCATTCTCATCACAGAGACTAGATGCAGCCATAGCATAGCAATCTGATGCAAAGGAGGCACTATGAGAGCCTGAACGAGTATGATATGACAAAGGTGCATCTAATTTGCTGTCACACAAAGTCTGCACCAGCCATTTTGGCATAGTTTTTGCCTGCTCAATATCAGCTCTCTCATCAGCAAGTGCATCATGTAAATCTGCATCAGAAATGGAATGATCTGTATCATCATATGAAACCTGCAAAGGCTGAGAAGTTGCCTCATTAGGACCAGCACTAGACTGTCCACCTGTAAAAAGAGGCATCAAAGTATCATACATGTCTTTGGAGCTAACAGATGTCTCCTTAGTACATGAAAGCAATGGCTGAATAGCATCTTCCACAAAGACAACATCACGGCTAACCAGAATGCGTTTAGTCTGTGGATGATACAGACGATAGCCTTTACTTTTAGAACTGTAGCCAACAAAAATACATTTTACTGCCTTATCATCCAATTTTCTGCGATGTTATTCATGCACTAATGCATATGCCAAACAACCAAAAACACGCAGATGAGCAACAGATGGCTTGCGGTCATGCCAAGCCTCATATGGAGTGATAGACTGCAACGCTTTAGTGGGACACCTGTTCAGTACATATGCTGCACACATGACAGCCTCAAGCCAGAAACTATGTGGTAAAGCCTGACTTTTGACCATGCACCTCGCCATCTCCATGAGTGACCTGTTCTTTCGTTCAGCAACTCCATTCTGTTGAGGTGTATACGACACTGTACATTGGTGTTTTATCCGACGTTCAGCCAGAAATGCATTAAAATCTGAAGACATATATTCCCCCCCTCGATCAGAACGGAGGGTGCCCATTTTACATGTTGACAGATTTTCAGCCAAAACCAAAAACTGTTTGAAGCACATGAACACTTTGGACTTTGCTTTGAGTGGATATACCCATGCATGCCTGGAAAAATCATCAATGAAAGTCATGAAGTAAAGGTAATTTCCAAAAGAGGGTGTCTGCATAGGACCATAGACATCACTATGTACAAGCTGCAATTTCTGCGTAGCCCGAACTGAACCATCTTTTGGAAAGGAAGAACGCTGCATTTTGCCCAAAATACAGCCTTCACAAACATGTTTTCTAGGAGCCTCAAGTTTGGGCAAAGAGGACACCATTTTAGATTTCTGCAGGCGTAGCAAACTAGCAAAATTCAGATGACCAAAGCGTGCATGCCAAAGCTTTACATCTGACATAGCCTGAGAATCATGAACTGCACATGCCGAATCATTCACAGATCTTTCATAGTCTATGAGCTTATACAGCCCACGACATAAGATGCCAGAAGCAATAATCACATCACCATTTGAGAGATCATGGACTGTACACCTGTCATCAACGAATTTCACAACCAAGCCAATCTTGGCTAATGCAGAAACTGATAACAGGTTCTTTTTGATCCCTGGCACAAATAAAGCATCTGACAAAGTGAAAGAACTACCATCAGCAGTAGTCAGAATGATCTTACCAACTCCCATAACAGGATAAGAGGAGTTATTGGCACATGTGACAGTATTCCTTGTAGGGGCAGGCTCAAGTGAAGAGAAGAAACTGCGCTGCGAGGTAATATGTTTGGTCGCCCCACTGTCAAAGTACCAAACATCTGAGTCTACTGCAGACATGCACTGATCATGAGAAGATGGGTCAAAACTGCAGACAGTAGTAAACGCCCATTCTTCTTCTTGCACAAGATTTGCAGACTCTGTTTTTGGTGTAGAGGCCTCTGCAACAACCATTCCAGCCTCTTTCTTCTTTGCCTCTTTAGCAGCCAGTTTTGGACAGTTCTTTATAATATGATCATTTCCTTTATAGTACTTGCAGAACAATTTCTGCTTTTCTGATTTCTTCTCATCTTTATCCTGGTTCTTCGATTGTGCAGCATTTGCAGATTTTTGCTTACTAGTAGAAGAGCTCCATTTTCCTTTGCCCTTCTGACTAGCTAGGAAAGCTTGATCTATACACATAATGGACCTGTTCTGCCTGGACTGATCTTCCTGCAACAGAACAGAGACTAATTCCTCAAATGACAAGGCATTCGGATTGCCTTTCATCATCAACCGAAGAGTAGAGGCAAAACTCTGATATGAATCAGGAAGACCATTCAGAACGGTTTGCACAAGTGAGCTATCTGGTATAACCTCATCAGCAAAAATCAATTGTTCCTTCAGGTCTTTGATCTTTGTAAGAAAACTGTCCATAGAATCACCTTCATTCATGTGCTCACTCTCCAACTGTTTTCGGAGGTAAGCAACACGAGCCTCATTCCTAGCCTGGTACAAAGTGGTAAGTGTATCCCAAGCATCCTTTGTTGTTCTGCAAGAGCGAATGTGAGGAATAATGGCACGTTTGACAGACAAAGCTATCAATGCATGTGCCTGGGCATCTCTGCCATCCCAACGAATCTGCTCTGCAATAGGTGCAACAGAAACAGCAGCACGAACAGGAATCTGTGGAATATCATCTTCGACACCATCTTCATCAGCTCCAGCACCTCCAGCACCTGTATTTGTAGTACCTGTAGTTGCAGGTGTAACAGGACGTCTTTCAACACCCTGCACAATGTTCCACAGTCCTTTTGCAACCAGTACATGTCGCATCATATAAGCCCATAATGGGTAGTTGGTACCATCCAACTTATCCTCAACAACCAACATATGGAATACATCACTGCTTTCAGCCATGGCCGGTGACTAAAATACCTTGATGCAGAAAATTGACTGTATCTCAAAAAGTTGAACGGAACTGCCCAGACGAGTTCTGCTAGACCTGTAGCAGAATTCGAGACGCTTAAACTGGCGAACAGAAACTGGTATATACCTTTGGCACAAAAGGATGAAATAGCCTGCACAAGCGCTGCGATAGTGCGTTCGGAGGTCGAAACGAGCTCAGATCGCGATTTCGGCACCACAGAGCGAAGCCGTTTTGATCTCGGAAACACCCTGAGTATGCTCACCAAATTTCGTGCGAATCTGAGACTGCAAACGGAGGAGTGTCAACGGCGCCCTAGAAGAAGCGACGACCTGCTCTGATAGCAATTGTTGGAGATAGACGTCTGCGGAAGCACGCGAATAGCACAAGGAAGAAGAAGAAGAAGCTTGGAGCACAAACACACAATACTGAATGTATTACTAGAGAATGTACAAAGATAAGTAGCCCATTAGGGCAATAGGCGTATATACAAGCCGGGGGAAAAAAACCTCTTAAAGAGGGAAAAAAGTGCCCCGGCAATCCTAGAGTGTTCACACACATCACTACCTAAATATATCAACATGGTTCAACCATCTCTTACTAGGATTATGTGACATTCCTTCTCCCTTAGACTGAGCATTGTCCTCAATGCTCACTTGTGGACCCTTCTAACTCTTGGACCCACTTTCCATGCATGAGCGCTTCCAACCAACCTCAAACTCGAGCACATGGACCAAATTCAGACCTATCCCACCCTCCCAAATGCCCATGCGCCTTCATCCAAGGCTAGTTTTCACACTCACCACGGATAAGCGCTTTTTCCAAGTGCCCACAAATGAGGCGGGAACCTCCGTTTCGTCCAATTTCTCAACTAGGCTCTGATACCAATGTTGGGAATTGAACTCACAACCTCCCGGTTAGGAGTGCGATGGGCTAACCACTTGCCCCAAAAGCCATGGTTGAGGATTACTTCCTAATCCTCTCTCTTAAGGCGTGGTTCAACCATCTCCTACTAGGATTATGTGACAGGTGGAGTAGTCCTCCAATCCTCAACCTCTCAGCTTTGTTGACCTGGCATTTAGTGCACTTAAGCACATACTCTACGATGTCCTTATGAAGTCCAGGCCAATAAAACTGACTCTTAATAAGATCATAAGTCTTGTTAACTCCTAGGTGTCCCGCACTAGGTGTGTCATGACACTCATACAAAATATGTCGTCTCATCTCAATATCTCTAGGGACACACACCTTACCTTTGTATAACAGATATCCATCATGGACACTGTAGTTCTTCCACTTGAATCCTTCTTGAGTACCTGTCGATACTCCATCCTCATTGGAAACCCGTATATCACGATCCCCATTCTATATGGCTTCCCAAATCTTGGAATATGCAAGATCAAGCATACATTTCCCTCTAATGGGCTCAAGTAGCTCACTCGTGATCTGAGTAAAACTCAATCCATTGAGCATAGGCATGCAGCTAAGTGAATCAGCCACTACATTAAACTTTCCCTTCCTATACCTAAGCTCATAATCAAACTCTTGAAGGGTCTCTGCCCATCGGGCCTTACACTTTTAAGGTCTGTTTGATTAGAGAGCCACTTAATGCTCTCTTGATCAAACACTATCGTAACTTTGGCACCTTATAAATAATGACGCCACTTCTTCAAAGCATGGACAATTGCATACAACTCCTTCTCATAAACAGAGTAATTCTTCTGAGTCGGCTCTATCTTCTTACTCTCAAAAGCTACTGGTCGACCATCCTGAACTAGAACCGCTCCTATGGCAAAGTCACTCGCATCAGTTTCAACCACAAATGGTTTGTTGGGATCTGCTATATGTAAAAGTGGAGCTGTAGCAATTGTTACTTCAACTTCTCCATACTTTGCTTCTGTTCGTCTCCCAAATGAAAGGCTTTCCCTTTCCCTTTAAGCTGTTGCATCATCGGGACAGCAATCTTGGCATAGTTCTTAATGAATCTTCGATAGAAACCTGATAAACCTAGGAAGATCTATAGCTCTTCCAGGTTCCTTGGATGTGGCCATTCCATAATAGCCCTTACTTTTTCAGGATCCATCTAGATTCCATCCTGGGAGACTATATGCCCAAGGTATCTAACCTTTGTCTTGAAAAACTCACACTTTGACTCCTTAGCAAAGAGTGAATTTTCCCTTAGCATTTGAAATACCTTCCTCAAGTGTTCCAAGTGCTCCTCTTCTGATGCACTATAGATCAGAATGTCATCCAGAAAGTCTACCACAAAGTGTCCTAGATAAGGCCGTAAAACACTATTCATGAGTTTCATGAAAGTGGCAGGAGCATTGGTGAGACCAAAAGGCATCACCAAAAACTCATAGTTCCCATATCTAGTCCTAAATGCAGTCTTAGGGACATCCTCTGCCCTAATCCTAATCTGATGATATCCTGATCTAAGGTCAAGCTTGGTAAAATATCTAGCTTGATGTAACTGATCAAATAGGTCTTCCAATCTAGGCATTGGAAACCTATTTTTGATAGTTACCTTATTAAGTGCTCTATAGTCTATACATAATCTCATAGAGCCATCTTTCTTTTTAACTAGGAGCATTGGCAATGCCCAAGGTGAGTTACTAGGTTTAATGAAGCCCTTATCTAAATAATCCTGCAACTGCCTCTCAACCTCCTCATGTTGAGAAACACTAAGCCTATAAGGTGACCTGCAAATAGGGTTTGGCATGGTCAATGTCCCCTCTCTCAGGTGGCGTTCCAATAGGTAAGTCAGTGGGAAAAACATCTCTATACTCAAACATAAGATCCTTAAAATTTTTAACCACACACTCTTGCAAAAAAGAATAGTAGAAAGTCCTGTCCATATTTAGATTCCTAGCATGAAAATATACATCAGATGAGCTGTCTGTACAATGTTCCATATCATGACTATACAATAAAAAGATCTCCTGTACATGCTGAGAATAACAAAGACTATACAACTCTAGTGATGAAATGAGAGGTGCACTAGGTACATCTCTCTCTCTCTCCCTGAATACAAACTTTACTTCCATTCTTTTCAAATTCAAGTGTGCTGTTTTGATAACTATGTTTAAGTGTGTCTCCCAAACCCCATAGCCACTCTCTTCCTAAGACTAGGTCTGTCCTCTCCATATTCATAATTTGGAAGTCCATATAATATGTATAATCCTGCATCTTGACTTCCAAATTGGATACCATGTATCCCATATCCTTTTATCTTGCCCTTGCATCATAGATACAATGTATTTATGTGCACTAGGCTGTTGGGGAATCTTTAATTTCTTGACCAAAGCATAGTTTATAAAATTATGAGTGGTAGAGTCATCTATTATGACCCGCACCCTGGTCTTGTATACACTACCATGTAGTTTAACTAGGTCATGTGGTCCAAACTGCGGTGACCACAATGACTGAGTCAAACAACAGGTGTGCTCTATATCCTCGAGCATCACCTCTACTCCCTTGCAGCTAGAGATGCCATGAATAGGAAGGGTCTGCACTAGGTGGACTACCTTTTTGCCCTTTTCGGGGGCCATACTAGACTCTAGTCCCTTTTTCTTCCCCCTTCTTGAGTGGACAGTTCCACTGTGAATGGCTAGGAGACAAACACCTAAAGCACAGGTTCTCTCTTTTGGCCCTCTCAAACTGATCTATGGATAACCTAGACCCTTGTGATCTTTGCTTTTTAATAAAAACTTTGTTTTTCCCAAAAGGCAACTTCTTTTTGAATTTAGTCGTACTAAGAGGCTTGAGGGGCTGATCCGTCTCCATAGGAGTATACTGAGGACGGTTATGGTCCTCATAGATTTGTGCATACTTGATCGCCTCCTCAAACGTCTTAGGTGCATTCCTTCTGACTTCCCTCTTTATGGCTTTATCTAAGCCCCTAACAAACCCTCTGGTCTTCTGAAAATCATCTAAGCCTGTAAGTTTCAAAATGATCTCTCTATAGTGGGATAGGTAGGCCATAAGAGGCCTACCTCTCTATGTAATCCTATCCCACTCATCCCAATTCCTCTCCTCCTCGTTCTCAGGAAGAAACTCTTTTAGGAAAAGAGTCTCAAACTGAGTCTAGTCAATAGGGATAGAGTTCACCTCCTTAAGACTCATCCACCACTTATAAGCACACAGGCCGAGGGAGAGACTCGCTTCTAGCACACGATACTCTGGTGGGGTGCCCTTCAATTGATGCAAATCCTGCCACTTTTGTAGAAAAGTGTAGATTGCATCCTTATTCCTGTCTCGGTCATCCCCCGTAAAGGTAGGTGGCTTCAAGTCTTTCAGGAGGGGAGCTTTCCTAGAGCTCTCTCCTTTATGCTTACTAGGAAGAGAAGTGTCTTTCCTAGTACTCTCTAGAGGAATAAGAGGGGTTTCTCTTTCCTTCCTAGCTAGGAAAGGGGTGACACTAGTCTCAAGCGAGATCATTTGAGACTTAAGCTATTGTATGAGAGATGTGATGCTACCAAGATCTCTCTCTAATTTAAGGGTTTGCTCTTTCAAGTCTATGAATTGGTTACGAGTGACAAATTCATCTAAAAGTTCCTCATATGTATACTCTTCTTGCTGAGGCTCTTTTTCTTCTAAGTTTTCTTCTACTTCTTGCCCTAATTCTACTTCTTCCATTCTAGAATCAAGATCCTCTAGTTACTCTTTAGATGGAGAAGTATATTCAACTATTTGTTTGCCTTTAGGTTCCATGTTTTCCTTCCCTTCCCCCATTTACTAACTAGATTAGGGAAAGGGAAAGGGAAAGCCTTAGAGGGGAGCCCTCACGGCTGTCGTCTGGTGGTCGCCTGTGCACGCGTCAGCTGTTGTGCCACTGTCGGTTGTTGTGCTTCCGTTCGTGGGCCAGTGATGCCTCGATGTGCGTGTCTATTTACTCCATGCACGTGGGCCGTCCATTGCCATTCCCTGGCTTGGATACCAATGTTAGATTCTCCCTGAGAAGTCCTTCATTTTAGTCATCAATGGCTGCAAATCTCGAGGTTGGTCGATGTCCACACGGAGATCCTGAGTCATACCTGCCGCCCAACCATGCGATAGTTCTATATTTCGAGTCTCTCTCATACCTACCCAAAATGGGCAATAATCAAGGCTCCTGATATGAGTGCCACTTGGCACCCATATGATTATCATACTCATAATGAATAAGGGGAGGGTCTCACCTCCAAGTCCTACTCATCTATGATACTCCATGTGACATCTATAAACATAAATACTTGGTCCCTCCAATAAATAGTAAATTCTTGAATGAATACAATAATTTGTGGGCTGGTGCCCAAAATTTGGGTGAAGTGATTGACAACAAGTGCTCTACATTGCCGCTACTCAACTCAATGATCTCTGACATGGAAATTCTTGAAGCTATCAATTGTCTTACTAATGGCAAAAGCCATTGTTTAGATGGCTTCACCAATGAATTCTTCAAAACCACTACTCAACTCAACAATCTCCGATATGGAAATTGATAAAGCTATTGATTCCCTTACTAATGGCGAAAGCCCTTGTTTAGATGGCTTCACCAATGAATTCTTCAAATCTTTCAAGCTTGTCTTGGTGACCTCTTTACATGTGGTCTGGCAAGAAGCCATGCACTTTGATGTGTTATTGAATGTCTTAACATAGGCATGAGCAAATTAATCCACAAAAAAAGACTGTGAAAATAGAATAGAAAACAGGAGGTCAATTAGGATGCTTCAAACAGGATACAAGATTTTTGCAAAAGTTCTCACCAATCACATTTCCGGCCATATCAACTCTTGGATCAATGTTGCCCAAAAGGGGTTCATTAAGGGGAGGTCCATCCTTGAGGCTATCATAGATGTTTGGGAGGGCATTGTCTACACGAGGAAATCTGAGCAAGATATTTTGTTTCTCAAATTTGACTTCAATAACGCCTATGATAGACTTGAGTGGGATTTTGTTTTGCAATCCGTGAAAGATCTGGAATATGTCTCAAAGTCTACAAGGAAGATATTGACTCTTTGGGGTAATAGTATGGATCGAATAAATATAAATGGCCAGCTATCACAAATGATTAAATTGAATTGCTCGATTAGACAAGGTTTTCCTCTAGCTCCATTGCTTTTTGCCATTGCAACTGATGGATTTAGTTGTCTAGTCAACCATTATGGCAATTCCAATTTGATTCTTGGCCTTGAATTGCCAACCAATCATGAACAAATCCATATGACAATGTTCACAGATGATACAAACATCTTCCTGTTGAATGACCAATATGTTTCCGTCTCATTTTGGCACTTTCTAAATACCTTTTGTGTGACTTTTGGATCCAAAATTAACCATGCAAAAACCAAGTTCAACACCATCATTGGGAACCAAACACATTTCCTTATGAAACAAGGGTGTTAAGAGATTCCCAGTGGCCAAAAATTTTATCTTATGGGTGTTCCATTAGCCTTCAATGTCACTATGAGCCAAAGATGGGATTGGGTTCTCAACAAGATTGATAGAAAGTTTGTATATGGAAGGGTATGCATATTAACTTGACTACTAGGACGATGATGGTCAACACATTCTTTATAGCCTCAATAATTTACTTTATTTCTTGTTGGAGACCTAAAGACACTAATCTAGCAAAGCTAGGTAGAATTTTTAGAAATTTTCTTTGGACGTGATCATAATAGAAGGGGTATAAAAAAATAAAATGGAGTTTTTGTGCAAGGAAAAATTATTTGGGTGGTCTAGGTATTCTAGAAATTGTTGATATATTTAGATAGTGATGTGTGTGAACACACTAGGACCATCGGGGCACTTTTTTCCCTCTTTAGGAAGTTTTTTTCCTTCAGCTTGTATATATGCCTATTGCCATAATGGGTTACTTATCTTTGTACATTCTAGTGGTAATACATTCAGTATTGTGTGTTGTGCTCCAAGATTCTTCTTCTTCCTTGTGTTGTTTGCATGCTTCCACATACCTCGAACTCCAACAATTGGTATCAAAGCAGGTCATGCTTCATCTAGGGCATCGTTGACACCCCTCTGGTCACAATCTCAAAATTGCACGAATTTTTTTGAGCATACTCAGGGTGATTAGGAGATCAAAACTGCTTCGCTCTATGGTGCTAAAATCATGATTTGACCTCATTTCGGCCTCCGAACACACTATCATAATGCTTATGCAGGCTACATTTTTGTGTGCCAAAGGTATATACATGTTTTAGTTTGCCAGTATAAGCATCTTGAAGTCTGCTATAGGTCTAGCAGAACTCATCAAGGTAGTTCTGTTCAACTTTTTCAGATACATTCATTTTTCTACATCAGGACATTTTAGTTAGTGGCGATGGCTGAAAGTAGTGATATATTCCGTATGTTGGCTGTCGAGGATAAGTTGGATGGTACCAATTACCAATTGTGAGCTTATATGATGTGACATGTATTGGTTGCAAAAGGATTGTGGAACATTGTGTAGGGTGTTGAAAAACATCTTATTACACGTGCAAATATAGGTATTGAAGCTGATGCAGATGGCATTGAAGATGCTGATATTCTTCAGATTCCTATTCATGCTATGATTTCTACTGCACCTTTTGCAAAGCAAATTCATTGGGATGGTAGAGATGCTCAATCACATGCATTGATAGCTTTTTCTGTCAAACGTGTCATTATTCCTCACATCTGCTCTTGTAGAATAGCTAAGGATGCTTGGGATACACTTACCACATTGTACCAGGCTATGAACGAGGCTCGTGTTGCTTATCTTTGAAAACAGTTGGAGAGTAAGAATGAAGGTGATTCTATGGATAGTTTTCTAATAAAGGTCAAAGATTTGAAGGAATAGTTGATTTCTGTTGATGAAGTTATATGAGATAGCTCACTTGTGTAGAAAATTATGAATGGTCTTCCTAATTTATATCAAAGTTTTGCTTATACTCTTCGTTTGATGATGAAAGGCAATCCAAATGCCTTGACATTTGAGGAGTTAGTCTTTGTTCTGTTGCAGGAAGATTAGTCTAGGCAAAATAGGTCCATTATGAGTGTTGCAAATAAAGCTTTCCTGACTCGTTAGAAGGGCAAAGGTGAATGGAGCTCATCTACTAGTAAACGAAATGCTGCACATTTGAAGAAGGAAGACAAAGATGAGAAGAAATCAGAAAAGTAGAAATTATTTTGAAAGTACTATAAAGGAAACGATCATATCATAAAGAACTGTCCAAAATTAGCTGCAAAAGAGGCAAAGAAAAAAGAGGTTGGAATGGTTGTTGTAGAGGCCTCTACACCGAAAATAGACTCTGCAAATTTTGTGCAGAATGAAGAATGGACATTTACTATTGTTTGCAGTTTTGATCCATCTTCTCATGTGTATGTCTGCAGTAGACTCAGATGTTTGGTATCTTGATAGAGGGGCAACCAAACATATTACCTCGCAACACGGTTTCTTCAGTTCACTTGAGCTTGCTTCTACAAGGAATACTATCACATGTGCCAACAACTCCTCTTATCCTATCATGGGAGTTGGTAAGATCATTCTGAATACTGCTCATGGTAGTTCTTTCACTTTGTCGGATGCTTTATTTGTGCTAGGGATCAAGAAAAAATTGTTATCAGTTTCTTGGTTGTAAAATTTATTGATGATAGATGTATAGTTCATGATTTATCAAATGGCGACATGATTATTGCTTCTGGCATTTTATGTTGTGTGTTGTATAAGCTCATAGACTATGAAAAATATATGAATGATTCAGCATGTGAAGTACATGATTCTCAGGCTATGTCAGATGCAATTGCAGCTTTGGCATGCATGCTTTGGTCATCTAAATTTTGCTAGTTTGCTATGCCTGAATCTGAAATGGTGTCCTCTTTGCCCAAACTTGAGGCACCCAGTAAACATGTTTGTGAAGGCTGTATTTTGGGCAAACTGCAGCATTCATCCTTTTGAAAAGATGGTTTAGTTCGAGCTACTTAGAAATTGTTGCTTGTACATAGTGATGTCTATGGTCCTATGCAGACACATTCTTTTGGAAACTGTCTTTACTTCGTGACTTTCATTGATGATTTTTCTAGGCATGCATGGGTATATCCACTCAAAGAAAAGTCCGAAGTGTTCATGTGCTTCAAACAATTTTTGGTTTTGGCTGAAAATCTATCAGCATGTAAAATGATCACCCTCCGTTATGATCAAGGGGGAAAATATATGTCTTCTGACTTTAATGCATTTCTAGCTGAACATGGGATAAAACATCAGTGTACAGTGTTGTATACACTGAAGTGATTCGATGGCGATGCACCACAGTGCGCTCTCCTTCTTGAGAGCTCCACGACGATATGCTCGGAGTAGAAAACCGAGCACCTGGGGCCGCACACAGTACTCCGCACAGAGGCTGTAGAATATGCAGAAAACACAGTACACAGGGAGCACGAAGACAGACTTCTTAGGTCTTACAAATGCAGTCGAACCTATAGTCTGTGATTGACCAGGCCACTATATGTTTTATTAAAGAACATATACAAAGATGTGTCCGGTGGCCATTTGGTCTTTCACATGGACACTAACGGTAACAATCTCCCACTAAAGGCCAATATTGCCAGAGTAACTATGGGAGAAAAAATAAAGGATGATAAAGAATACCTGAGTGTAAGTATACAAACTATACCTCCCACCTGATGGGCATGTTACACAGTGTACAAGTGACTGCGTAAGATCAAGAATCAAGTAACCCCCATCAAGTGACAACAGTGTCGAAAGCTATCCTGTGGTAGAGCTTTAGTCAAAGCATCTGCAACATTATCTCGAGTGTGAACCTTCTCAAGAATAATGCTCTCAATGGCTAAGCAATCTCTAATGAAGTGATACCTCACCTCAATGTGCTTGGTCTTTGCATGATAGACCAGATTCTTAGCCAAAGCAATGGCACTCTGACTATCACTGAGCAAGTGAGGTACATGCTGAGGTAAACCCATATCACAAGCAAGACGAGAAAGCCACAATGCTTCCTTACATGCCTCACTTGCTGCAACATACTCTGCTTCTGTGGTGGAAACAGCTGTACATTCTTGAAGACGAGATCTCCAAGAGATAACATCTCCAGCAAAATGAAAAATGTACCATGATGTAGACTTACGATTGTCTACACAACCAGCATAGTCAGAATCTATGTAACCAATAATGGATGCTTTCCCTCTACCTAAGCATAGACACTTGTCCTTAGTGCCACTCAGATATCTCAAAATCATTTTGACCGCTTCCCAATGTTTCTTGCCAGGATTAGACATATATCTGCTCACAACTCCCACTGCAAATGCAATGTCTGGTCTCGTAGCTACCATAGCATACATGAGACTACCAACAGCAGACTGATAGAGAATTTTGGTCATGAATTCCTTTTCCTCATCTGATTTGGGGCAGTCATCCTTGCTCAATTTCACATATGTGGGTAAAGGTGTACTCAATGCCTTTCCACCCTGCATATTGAATCGGTGAAGTACTTTGGATATGTACTCACTTTGAGACAAGTATATGCATCTTTCACTCCTATCACGAGTAATGCGCATTCCAAGAATATGTTTGGCATCCCCCAAATCCTTCATATCAAATGTCTGACTCAACTTCTTTTTGAGAAGCGACAAATCATAAGAGGACTTCCCAACAATCAACATATCATCGACGTAAAGTATCAAGCATATCAAGCTGCCATTAGAACATCTCTTTGTGTAGAGAAAATGATCCTCATTGCTCCGAAAATAGCCTTGGGACTTCATAAAAGCATCAAACTTTTGGTACCATTGTCTAGGAGACTGTTTAAGTCCATACAAGCTCTTTTTGAGCTTACAAACTAGACTTTCCTTGCCAGGAACTACATAACCCTCTGGTTGTTCCATATAGATCTCGTATGTAAGATCTCCATGCAAGAAAGTTGTTTTCACATCCATTTGGACTAGCTCTAAGTCCTCCATTGCAACGAATCCAAGCAACATGCGCAAAGTAGTCATCTTGACCACTGGAGAGAAGATTTCCTCAAAATCAACACCATGTTGTTGCTTAAAACCCTTTGCAACAAGTCGTGCTTTATATTTTGGAGAAGCACTATCTGATGTGAATTTCAGCTTATATACCCATTTACATGGTAAAGCTTTCCTGCCCTTTGGCAAAGGTACTAAGTCCCAAGAACCATTCTTGTGAATAGAATCCAACTCACTCTTCATGGCACGCTCCCACTTGACATGATCCTCTGTCTGCATAGCCTCTTTGTAGCAAGAAGGCTCACCGGCATCTGTTAGCATAACAAAATCTAAACCTAGAACATATCTATCAGGTGGATATGAGACACGTGCAGAACGTCTCAATGGTTGCTGAACAGGAACATGTGCAGACTGATCTGAATGGACATTCTCTTGAACATCCCTATGTGCAGCATTTTTATGCATGCTATCCGGAGGACTAGTATCCTCAAACACCACTCTTCTCACTTCAACCTCCTTAATGGGCTGTTTATGCATCTTAGACTCATTAAAAATGACATCACTACTTCTGATCACTGACCGTGTTTCAGGATCCCATAAGCGATATCCAAATTGTCCTTCTCGACCATATCCAAGAAAAATGCATTTCTTTGACTTATGGTCCAACTTTTATCTAAGATTCTTGGGTATATGAGCATATGCTTCACACCCGAAAACTCGAAGATGATCATAATATGGTGGTTTCCCTGTCCATAACTCTTGTGCCACTTTCAGACCTTTTGCAGTACTAGGTGAAAGATTAATCACATGAACTGCAGTCAATACTGCTTCTGCCCAAAAACCTTGTGAGAGGTTTGCATGATGCAACATAGAGACTACTCTATCTTGAATAGTTCTATTCATCCTCTCAGCTACACCATTCTGTACTGGGGTATAAGGAGCTGTAAACTCTCTACGAATCCCTCTAGACTGACAGAAAAGGCTAAATTCATGTGAGGTATACTCACCCCCATTATCTGAACGTAAAGACTTAAGCTTAGTTCCTTTTTCAGTCTCAACTGAAGCAAGCCATTTTCTGAAAGTAGGGAATACATCATCCTTTGATTTGATAGGATATACCCAGAATTTTCTAGTAGCACATCTATGAAAGTGACAAAGTAAAGAGAACCACCTAAGGACCTAGTGGGCATAGGATCACACACATCTGTATGAACGAGATCTAAAGGCTGAATTGAAGAGTCAATGTGCGTTCTATGCACATTTCTGGTTTGCTTTCCATATTGACAATGCTCACAAAATGAAAAATCAGAGAAAGATAACACAGGTAAGTAGCCAGAACGAGAAAGATTTTCCATTCCACTACGAGATATATGGCCCAAACAACCATGCCAAATACAAGCCATAGGCTGTTCAGTAACAGCTAACAAGTGTTCTTTCTGTGATACAAATAAAGGATAAAGTGAGCCAACTTTGCTTCCTTTTGCAATAACCATATTGCCCTTTGATATACGAAAGGACTGAGCATAAAAGACCACCTTGTAACCAAGGTCATCAAGTTGACCAACTGACATCAAATTGCATGATAACTGAGGTACATGGCGTACATTATGCATAGTAAATTTTGAGCCATCAATGAACTGCACAACCACATCTCCAATCCCCGCAACATCACACTGGTAACAGTCACCAAGTCTCACGGTACCAAGAGACTTTGCTGCATAATTAGAGAACCATTCTCTATGTGGTGTCACATGGAAAGAAGCACGAGAATCTAGCAGCTAGGTGTGGGAAAGAGAATCAGCCATAAGTGCCTCAGATGGCACAGTACTATCAAGTGTCAACACATCAGCATCATCAGAAATAACATTAATTTCTTCAATCTTCACAGTCGAAGTAGATGGTGCAGGTAACTGTTTAACATGCCCATCAACATTCTGTCCTTTACCTTTAGCATTCTTTAATGCATAACAGTCTTTCTTCATGTGTCCTTTCTTATGACAATAATGGCATTCGATATCCGTCTTCCTTGATTTACTTCTACTCTTATTCCGTTGACTATTCTTTTCCTTGTTCTTGCTCTTGCCACGTTGTTGATTCTTTCCTTGGTAAGAATCACGAACATTATATGCATCTCCACTCTGAGTGCCAACCATAGATTTTCTACGAATCTCCTCACTCAAGAGTGCTCCACATATGTCATCATAGACGAGTTTACCACCAGGTGCACTGTTGCTAATAGCTGTGCAAAACGTATCCCATGATGATGGCAGGGTGCATAACAACAATACTGCTTTCATTTCATTATCCATATCCATTTTCTGAGCGTGTAATTGGGAGAATATAGCATCAAACTCATTTAGATGAGCAACAACACTATCTGTGTCCTTCATATGAAGGTCATATAATTTTCTCATCAGATACACTTTATTTGATGCCGTCTCTTTTTCATATGTATTGCATAACTTCTTCCAAAGCTCCTCTGCACTTTCACAGTCTAATACTGTAAAGTAAACATTATCTGCCAGGTGCAAGCGAATGGTAGACCTGGCCATTTCATCTAACTCATCCCAATCATCTTCATCCATGTCAGCAGGCTTCTTTGAAATCCCATTTACTGGCTTCCATTGCCTCCTTTGAATCAGCACATCTTTAATCTGATTCTTCCATAGAGCAAAGTTTGTGCCATCAAATTTTCGGATCTCAAAATGGTCTTTGCCCTGCAAGTTATAGCTCCTCCTCGAAACACTAGCACTAGACGCTAATCCACCGGATGTGCCTGAAACCTCTGATGCCATGATCGTAGAGAACTAAATAGAATGATAATGGAGCTAGAAGAGTCCAAACACCAACAAATAAGTGTATCAAGGAGTAAATCGACCACTGTAGTTGACTAAACCAGAAATTTGGAAAAATTTTGCCAAAGTATCCTCTGCAAAATTAGCATATGACCAGTGTCAAAGTATCATTAAACTACAAGTACTGACATGTCTACCTGCATAGTGAATCACTGACTCCACTGCATATAATCAGTTACCCAATAGAAGCCAACTAGGCTTATCGAGCACCTATGAACAACTATCATACATCTCCTATGGCGAGGTTGGGAAAGTCTTCCACCTGCATCACCGAAGAGACCCCGACATCTGGGTGTCTCCCAGTTAAGAAAACCTCACCACAACCCTCTTTATCAAACGTAAAAGGCTTTATGCAAAGAACGTAACCGCTATATCAATGACCACATGGATGTACACAAGCGGTATCCACAGAAGCGTACATGGTGTGTATGTGCTCAATATATGCAGTAAAATGACACTAAAAGGCTGAATATACAGCCCAAAAACTAGCCAATAACACCTGCAAGTGTCTGTCAACTCTGATGTTTTAGCCTTTAAAAACCTGCATAAATTTGCAGCGACTGCTCCCACCAAAACTGAAAATCCCTCAAGAAACCTGTAGTATTACGAGTGTGGCTGAAAATACAGCCCCAAAGGTTGATATTTATTGTCTGAGAAGTACAAGGAACACTCTTCTTGATGTTCTTGGACCTGTGCAAAGAGAACTATGTGTGAAAGTACTCCGAAATGGCTCCAAAAACACCCCAAAATTGCTTCAGAAATAGGCTTTGAAAGCAAAAAATGAAGCTTTGAGGGACCAAAACTTGTTCAAGGTAATGTCAACCTTAGTCTTTCCCCTTCTTCAAACACCACAAGAGTGTAGCTTAGTGGCAAGAGATTGCCACGGTTAAGCGAGCTTTGGGGGGAACAGTATTGGGATGGGTGACCTCCCGGGAAGTACCGGGAACCTCTATATTCCTTGATCGTTGAGGTCCTCCCTCGCGCATAGCCAACGGTGACTCGGATGACAAGGTATGCCAAGGTCTATGCCTTGGTCGCCGCCTTAGTCGTAAGCCTTGGAGGGGGGGTGCTCGCTTCGCTCGCACAAAAGGAACAAAGCTTTTGCCTCGAACTGCTCTGATACCAGTGAAGTGATTCGATGGCGATGCACCACAGTGCGCTCTCCTTCTTGAGAGCTCCACGACGATATGCTCGGAGTACAAAACCGAGCACCTGGGGGCGCACACAGTACTCCGCACAGAGGCTGTAGAATACACAGAAAACACAGTACACATGGAGCACGAAAACAGACTTCTTAGGTCTTACAAATGCGGTCGAACCTACAGTCTGTGACTGACCAGGCCACTATATGTTTTATTAAAGAACATATACAAAGATGTGTCCGGTGGCCATTTGGCCTTTCACATGGACACTAACGGTAACATACACCTCAACAGAATGGAGTTGTTGAACAAAAGAACATGTTGTCATGGACACAAAGGAAACCATCTTAAACCTCAGATTCCATGTGACTTTACATATCTCATGATTGGTTTAGATTTTGGAGAAACTAATGCTACCATTGCATCCGGAACATGCCGAAACCCCAAGATCGACTGTCTATTTGCTGAATTCTGACATCGAGAGGTCCTATTACAAGTCGATGACATCATGATGACATCATCAGGTCGTAACCGCCATACAACACCGCCTTTGAACACCTATAAAAGGAGGGGTTGGCCACATTCATTCTCAGTCTTGCCATGCTAGTCTTGGGAGCTCAAGGGGTCGTGAAAACCAAGTAAGTACTTTCAAGTTCCAGTTCAAGTTCTAGTCTTGTCCCTTGCTCTAGTCTTGTCTAGTCTTGTATCGTGGACATCCTTTCTTGTCCTATTGTAATCTCGTAGTACGAGATCCTTTCTAGTTATTTCTTGTATCCAGTTCATATCTATGAAGGGAATTCTTGTAATCCATATATCTTGTGTCATACCTACAATCCCGGGTTGTGGGATCTCCTCTATCATATCTAGTCCAATTTTCCATACCTATTGGTCCCGGGTTGTGGGACGTCTTGTATTGGCTACATCTTCTTGTATTATTTTCCGTACGTGGGTGTTCTTGTAATCATAAGTGTAGTTCTGAAATCTTGTCTAGTGAAGTCAAAGAGCACAATCTAGTGCTCCCCTGACACATGTCACTCATGGAGATGATGAGGTGTATGGTCAAGAGTCAAGCTTTACCACATAGTTTCTGACTTGAGGCTGTCAGTGGAGCATATGTACTTAATAGGTATCCCACTAAAGCACTGCATTCAATCACTCCATATGAGGCTTGGCATGGTCTCAAGCCATCTGTTGCTCATTTGTGTGTTTTTGATTGTCTGTCATATGCATTAGTGCCTGAACAACATTGCAAAAAATTGAATGATAAAGTAGTAAAATATATTTTTGTTGGGTACAGCTCTAAACGCAAAAGCTATCATCTGTATCATCCACAGACTAAATGCATTTTGGTTAGCAGTGATGTTGTTTTTGTGGAAGATGCTATTCAGCCTTTACTTTCATGTATGAAGGAGACATCTGTTAACTCCAAAGACATGTATGATACTGTGCTGCAGTTCATTCCATTTCTGATGCATATTTGCATGATGCACTTGTTGATGAGTGAGCTTATATTGAGGAGGCAAAAACTATGCCAAAATGGCTAGTGCAAACTTTGTGTGACAACAAATTAGATGCATCTCTATCATATCATACTCATTCAGGCTCTCATAGTGCCTCTTTTGCATTAGATGGTTGTGATATGGCTGCCTCTAGTCTCTGTGATGAGAATGATCCTGTTTCATTTGATGAAGCACAAAATTTTGAAAATTCGATGGCTGCTATGCAATTAAAATATGATGTTATCATGAAAAATGGTACTTGGTCTTTATGTGACTTGCCTCCTGGCAAGAAGGCCATTGGCACTAAGTGGGTATACAAGACAAAGCATAAACCTGAAGGAACAATTGACAGGTATAAGGCTACGCTTCTTGCATAGGTTTATGCATAGGAAAGAGGCATTGATTTTGATGAAACCTTTGCACCTACATGCCGAATGACTACTGTTCGTAGCAGTTGTGCACTTGCAGCTCATCATGGTTGGAATGTACATCAGTTGTACATTAAAACAACATTTTTGAATGGTGACTTGCATGAAGAAGTGTATGTTTCTCAGCCTCGTGGCTTTGTGCAAAAAGGGCATGAAAACTAGGTGTGCATGTTAAAGAAGGCATTATATGGTTTAAAGCAAGCACCACATGCTTGGTATGAAAAAATACATGCCTATCTGATTGCACATGGTTCTGAGAGCAGTCCCACTAAAAGCACCTTGTATGTTAAGCATGCTAATGATGTGCTTCTGATCATTGTTGTGTATGTTGATGACATGCTGCTCAGTGGTCCTCATGAGAAGCATATTGTTGATTTCAAGGCTGATTTGCATGCCTTGTTTGAGATGTCTGATTTGGGGCATTTGCATCATTATTTGGGCATTCAATTTATGCAAGTTGAGGTGGAATAACTTTGTGTCAAACAAAATATATTGACACATAATGCAGCATTTTGGCCTTCAAGGCTATAAATCTATTACCACTCCTATGGAGATAGGATTACAATTGAGTCTTCATGATGCTGGAGATGCATTTGATGTTGTTCTCTATCAGCAAGCTGTCGGATGCTTGATTTACTTATGCATTACTTGGCCAGATATTCAGTTTGTTGTCTCATAGATGAGCAGGTTTATGCATTGCCCAGGTGTCAAGCATTGGTAGGCAATTAAGCACACCTTTGACTACTTGAGTGGTACCCGACTACTTGGGTTGTTTTATCCCAAGGGGGGATCATTACCTCCAGATTTGCATGCATTTTCTGACTCTGACTAGGCTAGTTGCTATGACACTCGTGTGTCCACTAGTGGTTTTTCCTTCATGCTTGGTAGCTCATGCATATCTTGGCTAAGCCAGAAGCAGCCTATTGTGGCCACTTCCAGTTGTGATGTTGAGTATAGGGAAGCTTTTATAGTGACTGTCGAGTGTGTGTGGCTCACATGCCTTATGGATGATTTGGGTGTTGGTCTGTCTTCTGCAACCACCATCTTCACTGATAGTCAGAGCACATTAGCAGTTGCAAGGAACCTTGTGTTCCATGCTCACACTATGAACATTGAGGTGCATTATCATTATGTCAAGGAGAGGTTCTCTATCGGAGAGATCAGCTTGGCATATGTGCCCACACAGGAGAACACTGCAGACCTTTTCACGAAGGCTCTGCCTAGGGAGAAGTTTGAAGCTTTTCACAAATCTTTGGGCTTACTTCCTTTTGTGGATTGATTCCACATAGCTTGGCACTTCCTTATACATGAGTGCCAGCTCCTTGTTCACCACATCACTCCCAGGGGGGATTTGTTGATATATTTAGGTAGTGATGTGTGTTCACACACTAGGACTAGCAGGGCACTTTTTTCCCTCTTTAGGAGGTTTTTTTCCACCGGCTTGTATATATGCCTATTGCCCTAATAGGTTACTTATCTTTGTACATTCTATTGGTAATACATTCAGTATTGTGTATTGTGCTCCAAGCTTCTTCTTCTTCCTTGTGCTGTTCGCATGCTTCCACATACCTTGAACTCCAATAGACATCGAGGGCTTAGCTGACAAGTTGGCAACCAAATGGATGATAAAATCTTGGAACAATTGGGATACTTCTTGGCCCAAATTGATACTCTAGAAAGAAATTGGCATAACTCTTACCAGAATACCTAGATGGAAGGTTCATGGTTTACTCACCTTGTTGTTCTCCCTCTTTCCTATTAATCACAAAGGCTCGCACTTGGTTTTCCCATTATGGAATAGCTAGATTATGTTGAAACCAAACTTTATCTCAAAATAAATGAGGATTGGAAGTGGGCTTCTTGTATTAGGTAACAAAACTCAATTTGGTTCCCTAATAAGGGTATAACAGTGGTCGAGTCAGATAGTCTTCCAAGAGCAAAGACATTATGGAATAAAGGCTTTTCTTGTGGAAGAACCTATGGAGTCAAGATAGAAGGCACTGGATCAGTTTCGAAGATATTAATCCGGATTTGCATGTGAGCTATGATGGATGGTTCCTTTACAGAAATAGAATGTATGCTTGGGATGCATCAAAGAAGAACTTACTACAAGGTAGAAATTCCCTTTGTTCATTAGGGATAAAATGGCACAATTGTAATAGCTTGGATCAAATTCCTACTTTGCAAAAAAATATGGATATGTACTTATCACTTAACAAGAAATGGAGCCTAGAAATGGATAAATACTAGATGGGACTTTAAATTCCATGACCTTTCACATCCCCTCATTGAGAAGACAAAATCGATGCTAATGTGGAAAATTCTTCATTATGGAATTTGGACCAATACCAAAGCCAACAAAATTTGTGGGGTCCCTCCTTAGTGTGAGAGGTATCTCAAGAGTAGAGAAGACATAAGGCACCTTTTCTTCTCTTGCACCAAGAGCATCTTGGTGTCACAGGCAATGAGGAAAATCCTTTCCATCCTGGCCCCCTTTAATTGGAAATAAATCCTACTAGGAGAAGCGATTGGTTGTTCAACGACATCGTGGAATGCCATTAGAGGAGACACCCTTTGGAAAATTTGGAAACATATGTGCCATCAGCTTTGCTGACAATCGTAAATAGTGGTCTATTGATAGGACCCTGAACTTACTCAAGAGAAGAATAAAAAATTGCAAAAAATTCCCTCCATCCAAGCATCATAGAGTATTCATCTCGGAGAACAACAAGATCCACTATCGATGGCCCCCTCATGAAGGGGATGAAAAGATGATAAATCTACTTTGTAATTAGGACTACAACCATTTATTCACACCCTAACAACAGTCTTTAAGGTCAATTTTGCCCTAGGGTTGTCTCTGTGATTACTTGCCCCTATTTTGTGGGTTAAGGGGGATCCCATGTGTACTATGCCCTCTTCTCTTATACTTTTATCCCATGTGTCCCCCTTCTATTGTATTTTTATCCCATGTGTATTATGCCCCCTTCTCTTGTATTTTTATCTTTATCATTAATTCATGCAAGGACGAGTAGGCTTAGGCCGAACTTCCTCTTCAAAAGTATGCCACATGGTTATTTACATTGTCCATTTTGTTTCCACGTATTCTATATAATAAGTAGGGGTTACGCTAGGATACAATGATTTTTTGTATTGAAATTCAATACTTACAAAATTATGGGCATTATGTTTATTGGATATTATCCATTAAAGAAACCATTTATCTTCAGAATAATTACATTTCATTGTTTATGATAAATCCTTCTACCTTGGGGATATCGCTCCTTGCAAGAGTATCTAAATAGATGTACCCATTTCTAGTTATATTTGGATGCATTACATCATTTTTCAATTGACTAACCTTCTCCACAACCTTTTTGAGTAAGGTATTATTGATATTGAAAGAGAACATATGGCATATACTAGAAATGATGTATTAATGCATATGAAGTTACTTGCTACATTTATGTTTCTTATTTCTTTTCATTGATCTACTTATTATTTGTTCCACTTGACACAATAACAATCCTTGAGATTGGATGTTTGGTAATGCAATTCCAAAGCTACATTCTTTGGAAGTTTATATGGATAAATGTATCTAAATAATATGCTTTATTGATGTACTTCCTGTGATTTGGTTTATGAGGGGCTATTATTAAGCATTTGTATGACCATAAGCTTGTAAGAAAGTTTGATTTTTTAAGAGCCTTCTACTAAGAGTGCTAAATTGATGAGTTCTTCAGGCATGGTTTTTGAAACTAAGTTCATGATGATGCATATTTTTGGAAAAATAAATACTTTTTCTATATCATGAATATGTACTTTCTATGGCTTGGAAATCTAATTTTGAATGTTTTTTCCTTGTTTCTTTCTTGGATATTCTCATGCTTGATAAAACCAATAATTAGAAATGGTATTATATGAGAATTTAAGTTATTGCTTATTGATCATGATAAATTTATTAGTATGTTCCAATAGTGATGTGTGTGAACACACTAGGACCATTGAGAACATGGCAAAAGAAGAAGAAGAGGCCTTAATCAAACTAGTTAGAGAGTTTAGAGATGTATTTGCCTACAGATACAAAGATCTTAAAGGCATAGATCCTAACATTTGTGTGCATAGGATACCTATAATACCAAATGCAAAACCTAGTAAGCAAAGGCATTTTACAAACAATGATAGATACTCTGCAAATATTAACGAGGAAATGGAAAAATTATTGGCTACTGATTTCATTTATGAAATTGAGCACATTGAATGGATATCACCAATAGTTGTGGTTCTTGTTATTAATGGAATTTGACTTTAAAGTTGTAGTAAGACAAGGAAAAAAACATTTGAGAGCTGATCATTTATTTAGAATATCAACTATAGGAAAACCACACCACATAGATGGTGAGCTACCTGATTCTTATCTATTCAACATAGAAAGCATATCAGGTTGGTAAAATTCTTTGGTACCAGTATTATCAATTAGACCAAGGAATTCCAATTTGACCCGGACTCATTTGATTATTCAAAGAAGAAACTTCATTCTACCATCAGGACACTTCTATCATTTGAATAACATAGGAGTTTTGGAATATTGTGTACCTGAAGAAGAACAACAAATTTATCTAGAGAAGGCATGTCTTTGGAATCCATGCTCTCATGCTTCAAAGATTGTTACTCTAAATAATTTGGAAAAAATGGGAGTTCATTGGCCAACAAAAGAGAAAGATGTGGAGACATATGTATCTCAATGTGGAAAATGTAAGATTGAATAGAGAAATGAACTAATAACTTTGTTCTAGTTTCAAAAAACTACTAAATGGAGTAATCACATTGCGGAATGTTTGAAACAAGAATCTCAGAAGGAAATAACAAAGATATATTCAGATACAAGAAATGCATAAGAGATGAGTAAGGAATTTGTATTTATAAATGATCAACTTTACAAGAGAGGAATGGATGGATATCTAAAAAATCTATGTTCTTGAGGAAAAATATCTAGAGATGTTAGAATTAGATCACTCGTGTAGTAGGTGATCATTTTTCAAGTGAGAGAACTGCTAAATTTAATCCTATATTCAAGATTTTGGTGGCCTACTTTATTCCAAGATGCTAAATTGTATGCACAAAGATGTGATATTTGCCAAAGAATCAAACCACTAATTAGGAAAGATGACATGCCTCTTAAACCTTTGATATCTTGTAGAGTATTTAGTAAATGGGGATTAGATTTCATTGGACCTATACACCCACTTGCCAAAAGCTCTCTTGTAGAATACACAATAGTGGCAACTAACTATTTACCAAAATGAGCTCAAGCAAAATCCACAGTGAAAATTGATGCTCAAACCACATCTAAGTTCTTGTATGAAGATGTGATCACTAGGTATGGACTACCAATAGAATTGGTTAGTGATAGAGGAACTCATTTCTTGAATCAAGTAATTGAAACATTGATACATCAATACATGATAACACACAAGAAATTTACACCCTATCATCCACAAGACAAAAATCTAGCAGAAAGTACCAACAAAGTGTTATGCATTGTACTTTCTAAAATAGTGAATATGAAAAGAACAAATTGGAATATGTAGCTATATCATGTCCTTTGGGAATATAGAGTGGCATATAAAAACTCAGTTGGAACTACTCCATTCAATTTAGTCTATGGACTAAATGTAGTTCTACCAGTGGACTTTCTTATACCAACTTTAGGAATAGAGAATCAATTGCATTGGACATGACATGAATTATCTGATAATTGTGGAGTTAGAATAATTGGGAGCATCTAGCTTACAACATGTTATGAGTATCTATGCAAATAAAAGAAGACAGAAAGCATATCATGATTTGCATATAACGAAAAAGGACTTATAGGAAGGAGATTTAATTCTAGCATATACATTAAAGAAACATAGTAAAAAATTAGAGAAAAGAGAACATGGCCCTTACATCCTTCATAAGATTAGCCCTAGTGGAGTTATTCAATTTGCAAAAAAATTATGTGAATGGATGTAGAATAAAAAGATACATGGAATCCTTAACAATAGAAGTCTGGAGAAGATTATAAAAACCACAAAGAAGAAAGAGAAAAAGAGAAAAATAAGATAGGAGGCTCAAGAAGAAGCTAAAGAAAGATTTAGAAAAAATAAAGAGATAAGAGATTTGATGCTTGGTGAAAATGATTAGAAGGGAACAAGAAATTTCCTACTAGTAGTTGAAATGTATTACCAAGGAACCAAAATTAGAGTTTTATTGGACACTCAGTCTCAAGTAAACGTAATAAGTTCAAAACTTTTGAATCAACTTAAAGGGATGAAACAAGAGAAACGCACTCTAATTAGAGCAATGAATGAAAAAACACTTCCTTCATTTTTGAAAGTGAGAATTGATATGAAAATAGGACATGAAGAGACTTAGTTGAGTGTGAAGAATGGCCTGAGAAATTAATGCCTCAAAGTTTAATCTTAGGTCAAGTCTAGATGAAACAATACATAATGTCTATTGATTTTGATACAAAATTAATCAAAACAAAAGTGAGAGAGAAAACTATGAGAATTTTGTTTGTAAATAATGATGTGTAGGAACTAGACAAAGACATACTCAAGATAGATGTGGAAACATTTGAATTATTAATCAAAGAAAATTCACAATATCAAGAAGGACCTAAAGAGGAGGATCAATTACCAAGTCATCAAAAGAAATCATTGGACTACAAATCAAATGGAGAACAAAATCAAATAAAACAAAAAAATGGAAAAATAATTAAAAACACTAAACAAATATGGAGACCTAAACTAAGAAGACATTACAAGAATCAAACTCAACAGTAGGTCAAAATGAAGCAAATATGGAGGCCAAAGCAACAGACAACAAAGTAGAGTCAAATCTTTTCAACAAGATAAGAACAAGGAGAAAAAGAAAAGACTTTAGAAAATAAATGTAGTAGAGGGAGTTAGTGCTAGAGGAAGAAATTAGAAGAAGGTTTTCAAAGATAAGTTCAATTACAAACAAAGAATACAAAAAATAGAAAAAAATCCTCATCATCAAAAAACCACTTAAGCGAATCGCTTAAGACCTTGATTTTGCACCATCAAGATTATTGCATAATTAGAGTATGCATGTGTAGGGCCACACTTCTAAGCCATGCATTCAATAAGCATGAGATCCATAAAAACTCGAGCATCGCAAGAAGCTCTAGGAGGGGGAGAAGATTCTCTTACAATGGATCAAATAAAAAATGGAAAATCTAGAAAAACCTAGATGAGAAAATACAAAAAACTCATAGAAAAATTATATATAAAAAAAGCGAATACATACACACACACACACACACACATACATATATATATATATATATATATAATTTTTTTCCTTTTTACATCACAAAGCAAGGAATAGAATGAGTGTGATTTGTTTGTATTTTATTATTTTATTTTATTTTATTTTTATTTTTTATTTTCCATATTATTTTTTCCCAAAACTTCTCCAATTGCACTTACAAAAGAAGGAAAAACCTTGCTTAATTGGGATGGGCACATAAAGAGTCATTGAAGAATGGAGTGATGAGAGCATGTAATGATTGGTGTAAAATTTTTATTTTCTTCTTGTAATGATGCAAACAATTTTTCATATGTGGATTCTTTATTGATCAGTGTGGCATATTTGGTGTTTTTTCTTTTACATGAAGATGACAAAAGGGCTTCCCATAACAAACCTATAAGTGGACGTCGTGATCTCTTTGTCTAAGGGACACTAGTTCCTAGACAGTGAAGTGATCGAAGAATGGTAGAGCTAGAATCGGATCAAGAGGATGTTCCTAAGAAGGAGTAGATAGAGAAAGAATTGAAGGATGACATTGAGATTCTCAGCAAGTTTTCATAGTCAAAAAAGACAGGTACAAATATACAATGCACTGCCAAGAATTCCACAACTTTTAGAGATCATCAATAGTACATAAAAGGTGGAAAGCATTAGGGCTTCACAAATTATTGGAAGGACCCATATTCTTTATAGATTTTGAGAGATGTGTACAAGTGATGACCTCATTGTAGGAGTTAAAAAGAAATAATGAACCACATTTCGTCAACAAGTTAATAATTGGGAAAAGAAGCTACTAGAAATCACCATCTAATTAGAGCATATCAAAGCAACCTTGAACTTCTATCCGATTGGCACAAAACTAGATGTTAGTTTAGTGAAGAAGAATGAAACTACCTATGTAGGATATACTAAGTTCTAGGATTTCAAAGAAAGCCAAATGAGGAGCTAGCAATCAAAATCTTCATGCAATTATTGCGCTTTCCAAGACTAACAAGGGACAAAATGCCCCATAAATCAATGACTCTGATGATGTTGAATAATAAAGATAAGACCAAACCATTTGTAGTAGTAGATATGTCTTCATATATTCATGAACCATTGAAAGAAGCAGCAAAGCATTGTGAGTCTAATAAGTTCATGAATGGAGCCTAGATGCTTACAAAGATCATTTTATGCCATACTAGGCATTGAGGATAAGCTATTACTGGCTCCAAAGGCACAAACATTCAGAGAAGCTATCATAGGAGTAAAAAGCCCTAGAAAAAAGACATGGATCAAAGAAATAGGAAAGAAAAAGAAGGAGCTTGTTGTGGAAAGTGAGCAGCCTAGTAAGAAGAGAAGGTGGATCCCATAAAGCTAGAGCTTGAGATTGTAGAAGCCACTAAAGAAGAAATAAAATCATAACAAAAGAAGGTATAGTCAGACAAAGAACCTCATCCACCCCAGACAAGCATAGAATAGGTATATTCATACCTATTGTAGAACAATGATAAAAGAGTTGCATATGAGGCTCAATATCAGAAAATGTTGGAAGATTATTCTGATAAAGCCATCGATTGGACTCAGGTAGAATTAGAGCATTATGAAGACACTACAAGGAATCTGGGGACATAGTGATGATTAACATGACACAATTTCATCAATTTATGATTGTGCATTTCATCGTATTGAGGGTCAAGCATGAATCATTGTTTAAATAACACTAAGATGGATGCTATTTCCAAGGCTATTAGTGACATTAATTCAAGCATTGCAGAGTGCCATATGTGAGAGTTGCATATGCGACATTTTTTAGCATCACATATGTGATGGTAAAAAACATCCCATATGCAACACTCAATAATATTGCATATGTGATTGTTCAGAGGATCGCATATATGATGCATGCACATCGCTTATGCGATAGTCACTTTTGACCAAAATAAAAAAAACACATGGCTCTTTGATTGTCATTTTGTGTGCATGTGATCGAAGAGCCATCCAATGTTCATATCTATGCTACGCATATGAGCTCGAGCTCTCTCTTTCTCTATCTCTCTCTCTCTCTCTTCTACTCTATATATCTCTCTCTCTCTCTCTTCTACTCTATATATCTCTCTCTCTCTTCTCCCCCATCTTTCTCCATCTTTCTCTTTCTCTCTCTCTCTCTCTCTCTCTCTCTCTTTACTACAGGTTATTCAAGAAGTTCACCGAGCATAATATATGGCTAATTATTGTAAGTACAATTTTCATTGTTTGTATATCATTTAGATTTTTTTGTTTTCATTAATTAATGTACTCACACTTACACATTCACATGCACATATACATGCACATGCACACTCATGCATGCACATACACATATACATACAACATACACATACTTATATGCATACACATACACATACACATACACATACACACATATACACACACATACACATCGCATGCACATACACACACATATGCACATACTTTTACACATAAACATACACACACACATGCGTATACACAAACATATCTACATGCACATGCATGCACATACACTTACACATACACACATAAACACATACTTATACACATACGCATACATATGCACACACACACATGCACATATATATACACATGCATATGCACATGCACATGCATCCACATGCACATTCACATGCATGTTCATACATATCCACATGCATATACACACAAACACATACACATGTATATACACACATACACATACACACATATACACATACACACATATACACATACACACATATACACATACACATACATATACCATATACACATACACATACACACACATACACATACACACACATACGCAGACAGATACACACACATACATGCACATACACAAATATAGATATAAACCGAAATGTGCATACATGCATATACTCACACAATTACACATAGATACATACATATGCACGCATAAGCACACATATAATATGAATAAATCATACAATTAAAGTAATAAATCACATGTTAAATATAAACTATAATAAAAATCATTAGTACGTTTCAATCATATAATTCACACCATAGACACCCTAAAATTATTGAAATTATGAACTCACACCATAAACATAATTAAGAAGATAACTAGTATGATATACATACATACATACATACATACATACATACATACATACATACATACATATATATATATATATATATATATATATATATATATATATATATATATATATATATATATATATACATATACATATATATATATATATATATATATATATATATATATATATATATATATTTATACATACATACACACACACACACACATACATATATATATATATATATATATATATATATATATATATATATATATATATATATATATATATATATATATATAGAGATATATATATATATATATATATATATATATATATATATATATATATATATATATATATATATATATATATATATATATATATATATATATATATATATATATATATATATATATATATATACACACATACATACATACATACATGTGTGTGCACGCGTGTTTGTGTGTGTATCAATATAAATAATACATCCAATGTAACAGGTCAATCATTTGAATCCCCTCCTTGATCGTGATCATCCACATCATCATGATCATCCACATGATCTGATGTATCTAAAGAGGCATCATGGGTAGAGAGGTCAGTACCCTATGATGATCGAAAACAAATAAGATGTGTTTACATGTTTCAAAGCATTCAATGCAATGGTAGAGAAGGAAACAGGTATGTATATCAAGAAGCTAAGCTCCGATGGAGGGGGAGAATATTTCTCAAATGAATTTTCTAATTTTTTAATGGATCAAGGCATCAAGAGGCAAGTAACATGGAGGTACACACCCCAACAAAATCGATCAGCCGAGAGAAAGAATAGATACATTGCAGATATTGCTAGAGTAATGCTTAATGAGATGAACATACCTAACATGTTTTGGAGTGATGCAACAAATACCGTCGTGTATCTTATGAATAGGGCTCTTACCTCAGGGATCCATGGCTTGACACCATATCAAGCCTATTATGGTAAGGAACCTGATCTTTCCCAAAACATACCTAACATACACTCCAAAACATACCTAACATGTTTTGGAGTGATGCAGCAAATACCGCCGTGTATCTTATGAATAGGGCTCCTACCTCAGGGATCCATGGCTTGAAGATATTTGGATGTACTTGTTATGTACATGTGCCAAGTGAATTGAGGCACAAGCTACAACCAAAGGCAGAAAAGTGTGTGTTTCTAGGATATTCAAATGATCATAAAGGTTACAGGTGCTTCAACCCAAACACAAAGAACTTGAGGATATCAACGGATGTAGCATTTGATGAGCTACTCCCTTGGTATAAGAAGTATGATTGTATGCAGGAATATGAAGAAGAAAAGCATGCACATGATGAAGAACAAATCGACCTACAACTAAGGAGCCCAAGGTGTTCCATCAATGAAGTTAGTTCAAGCATGACCTCACCATGGAGGGGGAGATCTTCATCAAGCTATGAAGCACAATCAATCAACAAAGGCAAAGCAACATTTTTGGAGTTGGATGAGGAAGGTAATGAAGTTGAAAATGATGAAGGACACATGATGGAGAAAGAAGCCACATCAAAGAAAAAGATCAAGTATCCAAGGCGAAGGAGGTTTATTCCTCCAAAAGGTGAAGAAAGGAAGTCTTCTAGGGTTAAGTATCCAACTCAAAGATTTACTTATGTTTCTTACATGGCAACTGATTCTGCATATATGAACAAAGTAGTAGAAGATCATGAGCCCGATTGCTACGAAGTTGCAAGCAGGTACACCGAATGGAAAGAGGTAATGCAAGAAGAGATCAACGCACTTGAGGAGAATCAAACATGGACTCTAGTGCCCAAGAAGGAGAACATGAAGGTAATAGGTAATAAGTGGGTGTATAAAGTAAAGAGGAATTCAGATGGATCTATTTCTATGTTCAAAGCAAGATTGGTGGCCAAGGATTTTGCACAAACTTATGGAGCGGACTTCGAAGAGACATTCAGCCCCATGGCAAAGATGAGCACCATTAGGACACTCATTGCAATGGCTGCTAGCAAAGGATGGAAGCTCTTCCAATTGGATATCAAGAATGCCTTTCTCAATGGAGATGTGGAAGAAGAGGAATACATGGAGCAACCACTAGGTTTTGTTCATAAAGAGTTTCCACATCATGTTTGTAGGTTGAAGAAGGCACTGTATGGCCTAAAGCAAGCTCCAAGGGATTGGAACCAAATATTGGTGGACTATTTGATCAAATGTGATTACAATCAATGCAAGGCGGATCCATCTCTCTTCATCAAACAAAGAGGAGAACTTGTAGTCTACATGTGTGTGTATGTAGATGATCTTATCATTACAGGTAATGATACAAAGGGCATTGAGGAGATCAAGGCAAAGCTTGGAAAGGAGTTTAGGGTCTCTGATCTTGGAGATCTTAGGTATTTTCTTGGCATTGAAGTTGTATACAAAGAAGAAGGTATTATGCTCATACAAAGGAAGTATATTCTAGACCTACTTGAGAGGTTTGGGACGCTACATTGCAAGCCTATTTCAAACCCCATGGAAGTTAATGTAAAGCTAAGCTCCATTGATGGAGAACCATTAGAGGATGTAACTTTGTATCGATCTATTGTAGGCTCTTTCAACTATGCCACAATAACTAGGTCTGACATAGCATATGGAGTTGGAGTGTTATCACAATTTATGCATAGTCCAAGGACTACACACTTGCAAGCTGCAAGAAGAATGTTATGATATCTCAAGGCCACTATAAATGAAGGATTGTTCTACTCATTTGATATGCAGGTCAAAGCTTATTTGGATGCCGATTGGGCCGGTTCAAAGGAAGATAGAAGGAGTACAAGTGGTTACTTAGTCATGCTAGGTAGCAAGATCTTCTCATGGATTTCAAAGAAGCAACCCATGGTGGCATTATCTTCCACCGAGGTTGAGTATAGAGCTTTGGCTCAAGTCATATGTGAGCTAATGTGGATTAAGAAGTTATTTATGGAGCTTAATTTGCAGGTTAACACATATCCAATTTTTTGTGAGAATATGAGTAGCATTCATCTAGCATCGGATCCTATCTATCATGCTAGAACCAAGCATATTGAAGTGCACTATCACTTCATAAGGGAAAAGGTGATATCCAAGGAAGTTTCAATACATCATATTGGTACCAAGGACCAAGTTTCCGACATGTTTACAAAGGCTTTGGATGGGATGAAGATTTCAAAATTCAAGCAATGCATCAACGTGAAGGACCTTGGATGAGGACGAAAAATTGAAGCTTGAGGGGGAGTGTTAAAAGTCAAGCTTCAAGCTAAAATTTTGTGGGGAATCTTTTATGAAAATGTGGAGCAATCAAATGAAGCCAAAAGCCACAAGATTCCATCAAGAAAAGTCACTCAACCACTCCCCAATTCATCTCAACTAAGTCCTCCAAGTTAGGAGGCTGATTTGGAAAGGTAGTTCCTAGATTTTATGGCACACTTCTCACTATAAAAGGAGCATGTATCCCGACTTTTTTTTTGGGCCATCTTCTTGGAGTTTTAGCTCATGTAAAGTGAGCACTAAGTGCTGGAGTTGTGATAAGCAAGACCCTTGCTTAATCTAGCCCCTTGCTTGCTTGTTTGTTTTCTTTTAGTAGGCATATCCATGTGTGTGCGCAAGCAATGTTGCAACTCTCTACCCTTGAGTTGTTAGCATTGGTTCTCCCTCATATTGTATCCATTTGATGTAATTCTTATCTCATTGGATATTTATTAGAGTCTTTTCTATGCTAACCAATTTTCTAGATCATTCTCTGAGTATTCTGGGAGCAACATTCATTTTAGTGAACTGGGTGATTGATATCTCTCTCTCTGTATGTAGGCTCTGTTGGAAATATTTTGCTCTCTATTGTAAGGGCTGCTTCTCCTTGTCTATTTATCCATTTGCTATGATTTTGGTGTCATCGGGTAGTTATTAGAGTTCTTTAAAGTCGACCCAATTTTGAGATTCATTCAGTGTATATTCTCTGAGAAAAGCTTTCTGGAGTGAAGTGAGGTCTCTGTTTGACTAGTAGTTGTGAGCATTCAACTACCTCATGTTGTAGAAATTGTTTCTCTTTGTGTAAGCATCCATTTGGAGTGAAATTTGTTTTCTTGGAAAGCTCTTAGTGTCTACTACAGGTTTACAAACCTCATTGAAGTTCTCTACATATGCTATCAGAAAGAGCATTTTTGGTGTCCAAAGATCAAAGAAGGATACCTGTGGAGATCATTCATGCTTCCTCGTTGCATAAGGGTTGAGATACTTCCCCCATCAATGTGTCATCTGAATTTTGTTGGAGGAGATGTTGGATAGATTCCAGAGATGAAGCGGTGCTGCAAAATCTTGCTTCACACCAGCCAAGAACAAGTTATGGAGAGTGTAGTTGACCCCTTGAGCTACCTAATGATCACAAAAAATCACCTATGTGCTTTGAAACATGATCTTCTAATCAATGGATCAAAACAAATGAGTAGAAAGTTGAACCAAGATCATAGACTTGCTGTTTTGGTCTCTGCACATGTTCAGTAAAATGAACAATGCTCTCAACCTAGTAGCAATTAGCCAAATTCCTTTTTAGGAATATCTAGCTAACTTAGATAGCTACCAATCTTGAGTTGTTTCAACAAAAATAATCAAGTATATACACTGAGAATGATGCTTAGCAAGTTACAAGACTAGCCTACATTTTGGTACTACAGTATGCAGAACAATGAGCAGAGATGTAAATATATCTTGAAAATCCAATGATAATGAAACTTTGTAACTATGAAATAGGCATTGTGTTAAATCTATAACACTTTAAACCACATTAAATGATTAACTATGCACTAAGAAAAATCTCTGAGAAGTTCACTATTCTGAGATGATCGTAGCAGAGAAGTGAAGTAGAGATATGATCAATGTGTATAAAGTAAATCACATAATAATACAATGACGTTGGCAATATTCAATTGCACAATGTGAGGCAGTGAAGTGGCTAAAGGATTAGCGCACTAATCACACAAGTCCCTCTCAATTAATCTCTTTAATTGGGCTCTCTTACGCGAGTTTTTTTATCCACTTTTATAGTTGAATTTGGGGCCAAGCTTTGAATTCAAATTCAAATTCTCACCATAAAGTGAGTCCTAGACTTTGGGCTTTATTTTCTCATCTATTATCCATTAAGAATTCAAGATTTGATTCCTCCTAACTCCTCGTGGGGTTAGTGCAAGTATCATATGCACTTTTACAAGGATAAAAGATAATTGATTTTTACAAGGGAATGGTCATATTGACTATATGAGTTACATGTTAGTTATCCAAGTATGTAGGCTTGGACTCTCTTGCACCAACAGTTCCCCCTCAAGCCTAACATTCTTGGTCTTCATTCCTCCTTGATCTCCTGCAAGCCAGTCATCATCTTGAACTTGTTCATCTTAGTTCCATCCAAAGATTTTGTGAGTACATCTACACATTGCAAATTGGTTGATACATAGGACAAATGGATGTCCTTGTTGAGTAGTTTTTATCTTACATAATGATAGTGCACTTCAATGTGCTTAGTCCTTGCATGATATATAGGATTAGCAGCCAAATGAAGTGAACTAGTGTTATCTCCAAAAATCATTGGAGTATAAGAATGTAACCCCAAATCTGTGTAGAGTAGTTTGAGCCACATAGCCTCTTGTGTTGCATTTGCTAAGCCTCTATATTATGCTTTTATTGATGATAATGCTATGGTTGCTTGTTTCTTTGATGACCATGATATTAACTTTGATCTTGCAAAGGATCAGTAACCAAAAGTGCTTCTCTTATCATCCTTGGAGCCAGCTCAATCTACATCAGAATACATCTTGATATCCAAATAAGAAGTAAATGGATCAAATAGCCCTTCATTTATGGTACCCTTTAGATATTTTAGGATCCTCTTGGCAGCTTCCATATGAGGTTTTCTTAGTGTATGCATAAACTGGCTTAATGTACTTACTCCATAACATATGTCCACTCTTGTTACTGTTGCATAATTGAGACTCCCAAAAAGTCTTTGGTAACCTGTAATATCTTCAAGAAGTTCTCCCTCATGAGAACTAAATTTTTCATTGAGTGTGCCTGCAATTTTGGTGTTCTCCATCTTGAATTTCAACAACATATCATGAATGTATTTCCTCTGAGTAATAAAGATTCCAGAATCTATATATACAAGTTCTAAACCAAGAAAGTATGCTAACAAACCAAGGTCACTGATCTTAAATTCTTCCATCATCTGAGATTTGATTTGCTTGATGCCATTGGCATCATTCCTTGTGATGATAATGTCATCCACATAGACACATAAGTAAATAACTTTGAGTTAGTCTTCTTTATTAACAAAGAAGAATCTGCCTTGCTAGCAACAAATCCTTGATCCTACAAATATGTGAAAAGCCTATGGTTCCAAGCTCTAGGAGCTTGCTTTAGACCATAGAGTGCTTTCCTTAGTTTTCATACATAACCTGGTTTGTCCTTGTCTTTGTACCGTGGTGGTTGAGCCATGTAAACTTCTTCTGAGATCCATCCATTTAGGAATGCATTCTTAACATCTAACTGATATAGGTTCCAATTCTTTGAAGCAACAATACTTACCAAAACCCTCATTGTTGGCATCTTAGCTACAGGTGAAAAGTCTCCTCATAATCCACTCCATGGGTTTGAGCAAACCCCTTTGCTACTAGCCTTGCTTTATACCTGTTTATAGAACCATATGAATTCTTCTTGATTTTATATATGCTCCTGGATCCTATTACCTTCATGCTTGCTTTCTTGGGAACCAAATCTCAAGTGTTGTTCTCCTCAAGTGCTTCAATTTCTTCCTGCATGGCTTCTCTCCATTCTTTCTTCTCATTGGCTTCTTCAAATGAAGAAGGCTCTTCTGGCATAGATTCTTTAGTCATGTATATAGAATGCTTGGTGACCAATGATGTGTCATAGCCATACCTTATGGGTTTTTTACTCTCCCTTTGAGATCTTCTGAGTGCTTGATTGGAAGACTTTGGAATGTCTTCCAATTGCTTGAACTTGGTCTTGTCCTTTGACTTCCAAGCCTTGAAGTCAATCTACTCTTCATCCTCTGAGTTGACATCTTCACATATTTGTGGTTGTTCTTGAGTCAGAGTTGGAAAATCACTTTCCAAGTCATAAGGTAGCTTCATCTTCCTGCAAGCATCTTCAAACCATGAATTATTTTCATCAAACACCACATCCCTACTAACTATAAATCATTTGTTCGTGGGATTGTACAATCTGTATCCCTTTTGTTTTTGGTCATAGCCAATGAATATACACTTTTCAGCTTTTGGATCAAGCTTGCCTCTAATCTGTGAGGGTATATGTGCATAAACAATGCACCCAAAGATTTTACAATGGTCTAGTGAGGGTCTCCTACCATTCCATGCCTCATAAGGTGTCATTCCATCCAAGGATTTGGATGGGAGACTATTAATCAAGATGTGGCTATGGAAACAACCTCTACCCATAGGTAATTTGGTAGTTTCTTTTCATTCAACATTGATCTTGCAACCTCTACTATCAATCTATTCCTCCTCTCTGCCACTCCATTTTGTTTAGGAGTGTATCTTGTTGTGACTTCTCTCTTTAGACCTATGTCCTATAAGAATGAGTCAAATTCATGTAGGAGTTTATCATCAATAAATGAAACATAGTACCTTGACCCTGAGATAGATGGCTCTCTATTAGGACCCCACACATCAATGTGCACAAGCTTCAAGTAGTCTTCATACATATATCCATTTCTGTTGAATGATTGCCTGCAAGATTTCCCAAATTGGCATGCTCCACATTTGTAAATCATGTATTGATTGGACACATTTGGGATGCCAAGCACACTCTAATCCCTGCATATTTGCTTTAGTGTTCTTTCACCTATATGACCTAGCCTTTTATGCCATATATCTAGTTCAAATAGGGTTTGATCTTTGTAATTGAAGAGTGCAATATTTCTGGTATCTTCAACTTCAAATGTAAAGAGTCTACCAGATTTCTCATCTTTTGCAATCCTCTTGAAGCCTTGTTGAGGGTCTTCCACATATGATCCGTGCCTTGTGAATTTGCACCGTAGGCCTTTCTCAACAATCTGCCCAACACTGATTAGGTTCTTTGTTATGGTTGGCACATATAAAACCTTACTTAAAAGGTTCATGTTACCATCAGAAGATTTGGCATTTCCAATCTTCTTAATGGAGTGTCTAGTGTCATCACCTATTTGCACTTCATGCTTCCCTTTAGGTTCTTCAAGATCAGATAGCAATGCTACATTTCCAGGCACATGATTGGAACAACCAGAATCAACATAGAAAATATGCTCATCATCTTTACCTTGCTTGGATGTCATGTTCATGTTGGTGCAAATGCCAAGCCTTCACACTTTGATAGGCATTAGAAGCATAATGTGCAAATGCTTGAAGACCCATAAGAACCATTGCTTATGATTTTCACCATTAACTCTTGTAAAAGTCACTTGACTTAGAAGAATCTTTGCATATGCCACTAAACTCATGGAGTTAGGAGAACTTTATGGTACGGGTTTCCTTGAGGGAATATCTCCTTGTTTAGAGGAAGATCTTTTAGGTGGAAGTGCATTTGAATTTCAAAATTCAAATGTGAAGAGAGTCACTATAAATTCACTTGAAATTTGGCGGCCTTTGTGCCCCATTTTCTGAGCATATTGTATATCATGTGTTGAAGTTAAGAGGCTCACATTATAGCATACACTTCTCAATATCATTGGGCATTATTCTTCATGCCAAGGATCATGTACAACATTGTTATATAATACATCTTATCATTGATCATTTTTGTTCTTCATCTCTACCATTGTCACTCAAAATAATGTACTTGTCTTGCTCATATCTCAGTCACTACTCCATCGTTTTCAATGTTCAATGGCTCCATGGAATCAGCTTTAAGTCTACTACAAGCTGACAAATTTTGATGGCATTTCATTTAGCCAATTGGGAGAAAAGCATCTAGAAGCACTCACTGGTCTTTCTTTGCACATCTCCTAAAAAGTCGGGGGTAATGTTTTATTGCTAAATTGATTGCTCTGCCTATAGTCAATCATTTTAAGTGATTCCACTTGGAATCATTAGCTCTTTAAGATAATTAGGTACAATCAGAAGGAATTTTTATAATTGCCACTGTTTTGGGAGTATTGAGCTTAAGAACCAGCAGGTGTGTGAACCAAAATAGCAAGTTTTTGGATGACTTGTGACTTGTGAAGTTATTTGTTTTGGATTAATCATTACATTCATCATCTCCAAAGTACATAGGCACTTATTTAGTATCATTGGAAAGCTGAAAGGGCCTAAAACCCAACTCTGAAGTAATATAGGGCTGATACATAGCATGGATTAGTAGTACCAACTCATTTCTTGAGGTGTCCATTCATCTTTCCCAAGATGGTATCAGAGAAACTTAAGGTAAAATGGGAGATGATTTTCCTTCTTTTATTGATAAATTGGGCAGGAAAAACTACCAAGCATGGTCCTTAAGGATGAAGACATACTTGCAAGGAAGGAGTCTCTATGGATACATGTAAGGAGATGAGGAGATCCCCATTTTTAGAAGCAAAGGACAACCTACAAGAGAGGAGCATGAAAGTCTCAATTCATGGTGTGCCAAAGATGCATTACGAAGGTCATATTTACTTAAATCTATCTCTGAATTCCTTCTTCCACACATTAGGCACTGTAAGACATCCCAAGAGACTTGGGATACATTATCTTCATATTTTTCTTCCAACACAAGGGCTAGGAAGAACCAATTGTGGATTGAGTTTACCACTCAAAGAAAGAAACTCAAGCAAAGCATTTCAGAGTATGTGACTAAAGTTAAGGATGTGGTTGACCAATTCGCAAGCATAGGAGAGGAGATTGAAGAGGAGCTGTTGAGAGCAGTACGGCCACCCAGGGACTGACTAGACAAGGAAGCCAGCGGAGAGAGTCAGAGCGGGGTGAAGGAGTAAGTAGGCAAAGTAGTCGACGCAAGTCTGGCAGATAGGCCCTTCAAATTTTTCTAAATCAACATCTTTATAACAGTGATTCTGATCACTAACAATCATTGTAAATACCATTTCATATTTTTGTAGCTCCATTTTGTGCAAGCCAAGGAGTCCTTGAGCTTGAGGAGCCTTAGAAGTACCTACATATCAATTTTTGTATTTTTTAGACTCCGTTTAAGCCCTCAAATTGGCCCTGGAACCTAATTTTTAACTAGGCCGGACACTAGGTCTGGACAGGGCCAAAACCTAGTCAAAAACTATAAAAAGAGCTAGAGAGCTCATTTTTGGGGTTAGATTGTAATTGAAACAAACTTGTAAGAGCTTTTTGAAAGTAATCTAAGAACTCCATTGATTCTCACTCTTTGTCTTGCCGTGTGTGCGCGTGTGTGTGTATGTGTGTGCATGTTTGTGTGCTTCTCACTCACGCACTTGTGCCGCCACTTGCTCGAGGTCTTCATACCATCCTCACGTCTTCCCGGATTGACATTAAAGGAGGTGCTACTCATCACTGAGCTACACCAAATTTTGGCGCCGTTGCCGGGGATCGAGTTTTGAGGACGAGCGTGTGATGGTAAGACGTAGATTGGAGACGTTGGCGTTGTAGGTAATTTCTCTACTTTTCCATTTTTCTCTTTCTTACTTTACCACCATCATCACCATCATCATCATCACCATCTTCCACCTCCACTTCCATCATCACAAAAATTTCAGTTTTTTGATTATATCACCTTCTCCACCTCATTTCCCTCATTTCACTTGTGAGAGAGAGCGAGAGAGCGAACTGTTGTGTGCTATTTTCTGCATGTTCTTGGAGTGTCTTGCAGGTTTCAGCATCATCATCCCCTGCAGCACGTCGCGCAGCTACGGAAATGTGCAGAACTGTCTCGCAGTCGCCGACTCCTGTCGATCGCGATTGACAGAAATTTTCAGCTGTTGGTAAATCTGAGTGCACCACAGTGGACTAGAGACCCTGCACACCACCTTTCCACCAAAATTTTTGGAAATCTTGCAAAATTTCAGTCCATCGCGATTGACAGCTCTGTCCATCGCGATTGACAGCTCTGTCCATCGCGATTGATTGCGTGTCCATCGCGATTGACTGAACCCCTGTCCATCGCGATTGACTGAACCCCTGTCCATTGCGATTGATTGCGTGTCCATCACGATTGACTGAACCCCTGTCCATCGCGATTGACTGACCTGCCTGTCCATCGCGACTGACTACCTGTCCATCGCGACCGACTGCCTGTCCATCGCGACCGACTGCCTGTCCATCGCGATTGACAGCCCTGTCCATCGCGATTGATACCCTGTCCATCGCGATTGACAGCCCTGTCCATCGCGATTGACAGCCAATTTTAGCCAAATTTTTTAGGGTTTTTTAATTGAAGAGTTGGGCTAATTTTGGGCATAAACATTTTACTCTAGCACATAAGGAGGCCTTAGGAAAACAACTTGGGAAAACCTGTTGCACAGTGATCCTGTGTGAACCCTGTCTTAACCCTAGAACCCTGAACGGTCATAACTTTCTCATACGAAATCCGTTTGCCGTGATTTTTGTTTTGTTGGAAAGCTCGCGGGGAGTACAAAAACATCGACTGGTTACGGTTAAATTAAGATCAGGAATATTAGATAGGGTATTTTTAAGTTAACCATACCCAGGGGGAACAAAATTCAGGGATCTCTAGAGTTGTGTCCAAAAAGTCATAGTGCAAATTGGTGAAGTGTTACATGAATGAAAGTGATTGGTTCTGTCTTTTGAATTTAAGTCTTGAGCTAACAGTGGGCCTTTTACAGGTCCTTTGAGAGCATCGAAGGGTACGCAAAGCAAGAGTAAGTGCAGGCCTGGAACGCGCGTCCTGGGCACACCAGGGCAATAACACAAGGAAAGGAACTCAAGGTTGGAAAACCCGCAACACCCTCTGTCAATTCTTAGTTTAGGCTAAGTGCGGGTAGTGTTAGAAGTAATTCCAGGCAACGATAGGCACGAGATAAATCAAAGACTATCTAAGAAATCAAGTTCAAGTCAAGAGATACCCTGTGTGTATGAACGACAACATAAAGGAAAAAACCTAACGTGGAACGATCAACTCCAAGTACGAAAACTACTCAAGTATTCCTGACGATGCAATATCAGACAAGATCATAAACATGATAACACACTAAAAAAGAATCAAGTGACTGATACCAATTGATCGGCAACGAGGTTGTACGCTGGGCAAAAAATTGGGCGACTTAAATAGGCATATGAACCTTAGATCAGGACGACATCTAGTAAGGGATAGACAAAGCCTTAGGTCTTCAGAGGCTAGTGTCAACCACACTGCTAGGTCGTGGGCCCAGCAGTTGAGCCACCACTCATACTACCCAAGTTCTGAGACTAGTGAATCCGAGATGTCTCAAGGTATGGAGAGACCTACAGGAAGTTCAGGGGTGCCATACTTGCACAGGGTAGAAGGCCCTTACAAAACGCAATTGGAGTACCTTAGGACCAACCGATTAGGTGCCAGCATCTATGAGGACGGCCTAGGAAGATCTGTAGTACAGATTAAGTATCCTGATCAATCCATTGGACTAGAGCACCCAGCTGTCAAGTTTGAAAACAGAGCATACTTGGACAAAGAAGGAACCATATACGTAGTCACCAGTCACCCAGATAGGACGGACGAATTTGGAAATGTGATCCCAGAAGCAGACTTAGGCGACCTGGAGCAAGGAAACATGGGGGCAGAACCTAGAACCCCTCGAGGTAAATCGGTTCTCACTAGGATTATCACACCGGAGTGGATTCCCCAGGATAATAAGAGCATAGATTTGCTCCTCAATCGAGAGACGGACGAAGCCTTTTGGAGGTACAAACCTGATCGGCCAATTGATATAGGAACAATCATGATCTATGAGTTTAAGGATCCTGATAGCCCAGGTAGAGTGACCTACTTAGATCACGCTTCGAAGAGGATCTTTGTGGTGACAGAAAATGATAGGCATGCTTACACTTGGAAGGGTGAATTCGTTTTCCCCCAACCAAGATCGAATGTATCCTATGGTCACCCTGGTGCTGGAACATCCCAAGCCCATGGAATGCAAAGAGACAGAAGTAGAGATAGACCAGAAGTAAGCTTTGCCAACCCAGTGGGCAGAGAAAGAATGAGGACGGAAACAAATAGAGTAGAACCTGAGATACTTAGAGCTCACAGGAATCAAAGAAATGCGGATGAGTTCCCTCTACCACGACTTAGAGAGCACACAAGGACTTTGAGACCGACTCAGCTAGTTAAGTCCATGAAGAACTACTTCGATGGCACTGGAGATCCATACGATCATGTGGCTGAGTTTAGGCAAGTCCTGAGAGCTGAACAAGTGGAGGATCTATTCACGCAGTACAATGCCTTTGGTCTGACCCTTAGGAACACTGCCCTGACATGGTTTCAGCCATTAAATGAGAGGCAGTTCAGGAGCATAGACCAACTCCTAGAGGCTTTCATTATCGAATTCTCTAAGAGTGGCATAAGGCATAATACCTCCTCGCTGATTCACAGCTTCAAGCAAACCCCTCAAGAAACCGTGAGACTTGCAGGAAGAAGATTTAGGCAATACTTAGAAAGATGCCCTGTTTCGGAGCTACCCACACCAGCTAAGCAAGTGGCTTTATTCTTGGATGGATTGCTAAGTACCAAATTGAGATCTTATGTGTACTTGAAGGACCCTAGGACCATAGAAGATTGTGTACGCATGTGCATTGATATCGAGGATAACCTAGGGGAGGAGTTAGAGCTTTCCAAGATATACAAAGATTCGGATAGTGCCTCTAACCTCTCTTCCACGCAATCCACATCAATTGAGGAACTTGCAGAGAAAGTAGCTCAGAAATTAGGTGTAACTAGCAAACAAATCCCAAGGTTTGCCCCTGTGAAAAGGTGCTATACTTGTGGTGGCGACCACATGGCGAACGTATGTCCCATTATGGCTCAGCCCCAAGTAAATCCTAGTAGCCAGTACTGCACCATAGAACGGAGGTACACCAATCACACCGCACAAGATTGCCCCTACAATAAGCAAACAGTTAGGCAAACTTACCCTCAACCCTATCCACCGCAGGGAAGATACCAGAACCAGTACCCTCCACAGCCATATGGCAGGCCACAGCAACCTTATCAGCAACCATACCAAAACCAACAAAGACCTCAGCCTGTGCTAGCACAACAACCCCTAGCTCCAGCTAATGTGATTCCGGTAAAGTATGCTGTTGCAGAAGAAAACCTGAATAGAGCTATAGTCCCTGTAACACCACTGCTTTCTGAAAGTGACCCCAGTGACCATAGCTTTGATTCTACACATGTTGATAGTCCCCAGGCTTACTACATGCAATCTCCTGAACATGGTGAGTCCTACTATAGTGAAGAGCCAAATGAACCTAGTTGGGAGTCAGATCACACAAACGTCATGTATGCAAACCCCAACCCTAGACCTCAACCTAGGCAGGTAAGACCCCCATTCCCTAGAGGACCATGCTACAGATGTCAGGGGGATCACCTCATTCGTGATTGTCCTGTGCCTCCACCTACACAACCCCAGTCAGTAACGATCCAGGGTTTTTGCCAAGACTGTGGAAAGGAACATCTCTTACGAGACTGCCCTAGGAATCCTAATAATATGCCAAGAATTACTCCTATTAACGTTATTGGGTTAGTGGTAGATTCCACAGGAAGTGTCACTTCCACTACACCCGTGCAAGTGATCACTAGAGCTCAAGCATTGCAGCAAAACCAAGGTGTAAACCAGGAGAAGAGCCCAGATGTTAGTGAAGCGGAGAGCATGACAAAGAAGAGGACTAGAGCTTGGAGAGATATCCATGAACGTATGAAAAGGCAATGGGCGAAGAAGATGAGTGAACTTGAGGAAAGTCTACGAGAAACCAAGGCCAAAATCATAGAGATCACATCTCAACCGCACTCTCGCACATTCCCACCGCTACCATCCCCATCACCCTCCATCCCTCCACCCTCTAATACACCCCACGTAACCCACCCACCACCCCAAGCAGGATCAGTATTAGCTGATCCCACTCCCGAGGACCTTAATATGATGCTTAAAGCATATCAGGCCAGAATCCAAGAAGGGCCAAACGTAACTGATCATGAAAAGTGCTACCCTAGAGCAGAACTAGAGTTAGAACGAACCAAAATTTGTGCCAAAATGGTGGAATTGGCTCAGACCATGTTTGAGGCCAGTCGCCTATTTAACATCTCTAGTTCAGCGAAGACACAGTTGCACTTTGATGGACTGTTAGAAAGAATAGAGAAGCTGATTGCACAATCAGAAAAGGAACCCGCCTCTCAACGCAAGGACAAGGCAAGTGAAAGATTAAGCATTCCTGCTCAGGAAGCCTGTGTGCCTGAAGCCTATGTGCCTAACTCTACGGAGCCAGACACATCATCTTCCATGAATCGATTCACACCAGAATTCCTACGCGAGATTCAAGAAGACAAATGGGCTAAAGAGAGTGAAGTCGCTCCTCCTATTGAACTTGTGGATGATGCACACGATCAGTTCCCACAAGACATCCCATCCATTTATGAGGAGCAGGAGAGCACCCACTCTCAGGACAGACTAGACTTTGAGTCTAACTCTCTACAAGAATAACCCCACTTCACAGGCCCATGGGAAGCTAAGTCTACTTGTATGAGAGCACCCACAGTCATGGTACGAAATGAGGACTCAGTCTTACCTAGGAACACAGAGGTAGTGAAAAACACTAAAGTGCAGTGCAATCTCAAGTTAGAAGACTGAATTATGGAAACATGTAGCCAAACAAGTACCAGAGATAGCAAAACCTCGTTCCCAGATAGGATCACATAGGACAGTGCCAGAAATACCCTTGGATAAGATAGGAGATATGTGTGAAGGTGAAGAAGGTAATACCTATCTTCCCATTACCTACCAAGACTACACCACCAAGGCAATTTTGGACTCAGGCGCAGGAGTTGCAATTGCTACCACTTCCCTATGGAAGCGTTGGGGCAAGCAAGCACTCAGGCCAACGAGAATGAAATTGCAGATGGCCGATGGTCATATTGAGAGACCCTTAGGATTGCTAGAAGGAATAACTCTCACCACTTGTGGTGTTGAGTTTGAGCATACATTTGCTATATGTGACTTCAGCAAAAATCATGCCTATGAGATGATTTTGGGAAGACCATTTATGCGACAGTTGCAAGTGGTACAGGACTGGGGAACCAACTCCTTGTATTTGCAACACTTAGGTGTTACGACCAAAGTGAATCTTAAAGATTACTCTCATAGAGATGTCCCTCCTATCCAATGGAATCCCATCCATAGAGCCAAAGATGATACGGAATCGGTGCATTCCATAGGATCAGGATCCTCATGGATGCATGAAGACACCCACTTATGGATGTGCAAAGTAGCAGTGGACGAAGAAAATAGAGAAAAAGCCAGAGAGGTAGGTGCAAAAGAAACCCATAGATCAATCCAAGACCCAGCCTATGCACCTGTAGTTTTTCCAGACGAAGAATTTGAACCTCACGGTTGGGCAAAAATCTTAGCAACAATGGACGTAGCCATCAATGAAGAACAATGGACACCCCACTGTGATGAGGATGGCTATGACATTTCATTCTTCTCCATAGAGCCAATCATGGGAGAGGCAGTTCTAGAAGAATGCGAACCTAGCCCTGATGCATTTGAGGATGCAAGTGACTCCGATCTAGAGTCAATCATTATGGACCCACCTTTTGCATTAGATGAAGAATACTTCCACGAAGTAGAATTTCAACCCCAGAGGCATGGAGAGCTTACAAATGATGTAAGATTAGCCACACATGTGACCCTGAAGGAAGAAGGAAAGAAACGAAAGAAGAGAGAAGTCTCACCAGAAGAGGAAGAATCTTTGTTTGAGGTCCCAGAAAATTTTAAGAAGTATGAGATAGACGACAGGAGAGTCATGATAAGAATGCCTAAACGAGAGGCACAAGTAGGAGAGGCCTATGATAACAAAGAAACCACCAAGAAAATAGTAGTGGCCCTAGAAGAAGGAGAGGAGAGATGCACGTACATAGGCCATGACCTAACAGAGGAAGAAGAGCATGTGTTAATTGCCTTGCTAAGAGAATACAGAGATGTATTCGCTTGGGGTTACAAGGATTTGAAAGGTGTTGACCCTGACGTATGCTCACACACTATCCCCATGACCTCAGATGCTAAACCCTCTAAGCAAAAGCCCTATACATATAACGATAATTACGCTGCCAAGATCAAAGAGGAGATAGATAGACTGGTTGAAGCTGGATTTATCTATGAAATCGAGCACACTGAGTGGGTATCCCCCATCGTAGTGGTGCCCAAGAAGAATGGCAAGCTGCGTGTGTGCATTAACCTGAAGAAGGTTAATGCAGCCACAATTTGAGATAACTATCCGCTTCCCATCACGGAACATCTCTTAGAAAGAGTAGCGGGCAAGGAAGTGTACAACTTCCTCGATGGATTTTCGGGCTACAATCAAGTAGCCATAGCTCCAGAGGATCAGCATAAGACAGCCTTTGCCACAGAATGGGGCATTTTTGCCTTGAGAGTAATGCCATTTGGGCTTACCAATGCCCCCGCAACCTTCCAGAGACTAATATGCCATGTATTTAAAGAGTTCCTGAGGAAGAATCTAGAAGTCTATGTCGATGATCTTTGTGCTCATTCCAACATTAGACAAACCCATATTCCTGAACTCAGACAAATCTTTGACAAATGTAGAGAATATCAAGTCTGCCTGAACCCAGAAAAGTGCGTTTTTATGGTCAGGCAAGGCAAGATTCTAGGACACATAGTGTCAAAAAATGGCATATCCACCGACGAAGAGAAAGTGAAAGCCATAGCAGAGCTACCTAGGCCAAGGAATGTCAAGGAAGTACAAGCTTTCACGGGACATTGTGGTTACTACCGCCGGTTCATTCACATGTATGCGGTCATTGCAAAGCCCATGTACGGACTTCTAACTAACTTTGAGTGGACGGATGAATGTGAGAATTCCTTCCAGGAGCTTAAACGAAGATTATGTTCAGCACCAATCTTGACCACACCAGATTGGAATAAACCATTCCATGTTCATGTGGATGCATCCAATTATGCCATTGGGTGTGTGCTTGCTCAACCTACTGGTGAAGGTAATATGGATCTTCCAATTGCCTACGCTAGTAGACAATTGAATGCAGCTGAACGAAATTACACCACTACGGAGAGAGAAGGCTTAGGCATGGTATATGCAGTTAAGAAATTTAGACACTACTTTCTTGCAAACAAGTTTAAATTTTTTACTGACCATCAAGCATTGTTATATCTCGTAAACAAGCCATGCAATATAGGAAGATTAGTAAGATGGTTTCTCTTGCTAATGGAATATGATTTTGAGGTTGTGGGAAGGAAAGGTAGGACTCATTTGAGAGCAGATCATCTCTCTAGGCTCACATCTGGAGAAGCCCCACAAGGAGTGTCGGATGACCTTCCTGATGCTTACTTGTTTAATTTGGAAGTTGTATCGCAGTGGGCTAAGCCATTGGTACCAGTATTGACATACGGACCTAACCATCCAGTAGTAAACACACGGAATAGAGAGGTTGTGAAAGCCCAAAAGTACCACATCATGGCAGGAAGCATGTACAAGCACACGGATCAAGGAATCTTGGCTTGTTGTGTGGAAGAGGAAGAGTACAATAAATGGTTGCATTAGAGCAACACTACTCAAAGCAACGAACCTTATAGACGCTAAGGAGACTCGGAGTACATTGGCCAACTATGGAAGCTGATGTCCAAAGGTGCATTAGAGCAACACTACTCAAAGCAACGAACCTTATAGACGCTAAGGAGACTCGGAGTACATTGGCCAACTATGGAAGCTGATGTCCAAAGGTTGTGCAAGGAATGCTCAATCTGTTGCACTAAACCACCTGTGGAACACGCCACTCTATATCAAGTGTCCATTGTGCCAGATTGGAGTGAACCACTAGTATCCTTCGTGAGGACACAAACATTCCCTCCAGACATGACTCTGGTTAGGAAAAGAAGTTTAGAACAAGAAGCCCAGGATTACTCGCTTATTGGTGATAATCTATACAAACGTGGTAAAGATGGTTACCTGAGACTGTGTGTCCATGAGAGTGAATATCTTAAGATCTTGGAAACTGCTCACCAAGGTGTAGCAGGAGGACACTTTGGACCAGATCGGGTGATCAAGGCAATACTATTTGCGGGCTTCTGGTGGCCTACCCTTCACATGGACGCACATACCTATGTGAAACGGTGTGACGTTTGCCAGAGAACTCAGTATCCTATACGTAAAGACGAGATGCCACTGAAACCCATGATGGGTGGACGTGCATTCTCTAAGTGGGGAATAGACTTCGTAGGTCCTATTAATCCCCCAGCTAAGGGTTCCCATGCGGAATATATCATTGTTGCAACAGACTATCTAACTAAGTGGGTAGAGGTAAAAGCCACGACGAAGAACGATGCTCAAACAACTGCTAAATTCTTGTTTGAGAATGTATTCACAAGATATGGGCTACCTATAGAGCTTGTAAGTGATAGGGGCACTCACTTCTTGAACGAAGTGATTGAAAATCTACTCCAAGAATTCTTGGTAATACATAAGAAGTCTGCCCCCTATCACCCTCAAGCTAATGGACAAGCTGAGAGCACCAATAAGATCTTATGCAATGTACTGACGAAATTAGTGAATAATAAACGCTCTGATTGGGACAAACAGCTACACCATGCTGTTTGGGCATACCGAGTCGCCTACAAGACGGTACTCCAAGCCACCCCCTTTCAGATGGTGTTTGGCCAAAACGCTGTGCTACCTTTGGACTTCTTAATACCTACATTGAAAGTAGCACAAGAGCACGAATGGACGGGTCATGAACTCTCCTCTAGACTTTTTGACCTTGAACGATTAGGAGAAACAAGACTGAGAGCAGCTGCAGGGATATATGCAGCTAAGAAGAGACAGAAGGCATACTTTGATGCCCATGTGAAGGATAAGGGCTTGAAAGCAGGAGATCTAGTTTTAGTCTACACATTGAAACAACATGCAAGGAAGCTAGAAAAGAGAGGCTACAGACCTATGATCATCAATAGGATCTCCACGAGTGGAGCAGTACAACTAGCCACTTTAGAGGGTGATGTTCTCCCAAACTATATTAGCGGATGCAGAGTCAAGTTGTATCAGGAACCCCTCACGGAGGAAATGCTTAGCCGACTCAACACTGCTAAGAAACGCAAAGAGGAAGAAAAGCGAATTCGAGAAGAAGCTCAAGCAGAAGCCCTAGAGCGCATACAGAGATTGAAATTAAGAAGACAAGGTGGAGAGCACCCTAGGCAAAATGCATATGCAGATCAAGGATATGACGTAGCTATGTGTGAAGTTTCAGGTGTTAGCTCACATAGGATAACTGATCGACGTCCTTTCATAACCTTAGATATAGGACAAGGAAAGAGTGCAAGGACTGTAAGAGCCTTGATTGACTCAGGTGCAGCCACTAGTGCTGTTAAATTGTCTTACTGTCAAGAGTTGCAATTAAATGTCAATCCTGTGGAAGCATATCTCATAGGATTGGGAGGCGTGGAAACCCCTTGCATGGGTGAGGTGGAACTTCCCCTCTATATTCATGATGAGGCAATGACAGTTAAGGTACTAGTGTGTCAAGATGAGGACCTCACTGAACCTCTTGTCTTGGGTCAAGACTGGATCTATAACCAAGCAGTCAACTTAAACCTAAGAAGTGGAATTCTTCAGGTATGGGTGAATCAGACTAGAATTACAATTGAGTTAAATAATGGAGCACTCAAGGAACTAGAAAAGACACGGACTCCTGGTCCCTCCAGGGGTGCACATGAAGTTGACCATGCTGTTCTTGTCCAAGGCTATGTGATGCAGAAGAATGAAGATCTCGAAGAAGGAGTTAGAACCACAATGGAACTCTCTTCTTTTCCAAAGGCCAGAAGGAGGCAGCAACCAAAGGTGGATCCAAGGCAGAAGAAGCAGAGTACTACCTATGTTGGAAATCAAAAGTACCTGCGCAGCAAAATGTCTCAGCAAGTGAAACAAGTGTGGGTGCGGAAAGGCGAACACCCGGTTGCACTCAAGCCAACCACACGGGCAAAGCCTCTTATTAGTAACCAACAACACGATACTAATAAGAAGTCTTTCAGAAGCTCATCTGCTAACGTGAAGTCTATTTGGGTGCCCAAGAAGTCGATTAAGGCCAGCCCACAATCAAGAAAAATTTGGGTGCCTAAGGCTTGTTTGCGGGCTCAAATAGCTACACCAAGAACACACCCTACACAGCATGATCCATTCACTCGCACAGCCTACATCCACTCATTTTCAACACCAAGGCCCATGAGCACGAACAGAATCACTTGTAAATGGGTCCCTAAAAGGCCTCATTTCCAAGCTGACACACCTATAAAGCTCTCGAGAGTCTCTACGGAACCAAGAGCAAAACCCATCCACTGCATTTGGCAGCCCAAGACTTGTAACAAACCCCCGGACCCCAATTGTAAATCCATGACCACCTACTAACCGCTTCACTCTCACTTCACATCATTCCGCTTAGCTCGTAGGTCTACCCAATTCCTAACTACACACACTAGCACCGAGCACCTATTAACCCCTAACCACTCCCGAACTTTAAGTTAATGTTGTAACAGGGGACACTGTGTCATTTTTGTGTCCATTGCAATGTTAACATTTATTCATATTCTCACAGAACCATCTACAAAGTTTTCAACATGGCTGAGGCAGCAGGAACTAGTTCTGACACAGAAACAAGCCCGCAAGTGGTGGACTTAGACAGTTTACCCGTTTTGCCTGAGACAAATGAAAGACCAGAAGAATTGCAGGCCGTCAAAATCATACCTATTGCGGACCCTCCGCGTGGCCACACCATGCCCGTAGGAAAGACTTCCCACTGGTTTACCGAGGTGGCAGGACCCTTGGGTGAAGGAACGTACCTATGGGAATCAGAGTTGGACTTCAATGGGAAGCAAGGCAGATACCATTTCTTTACAAGAGAATTTGAGAAATTACAAAATGTAGAAGGTCTACGTCTTATATGGGAAAAGGCAGGATTGAGTGCCTATTTCAGTGCACGACTCCCAAAACCTGACTTCATGCGATGCTACTATCTCATCAACACCTTGACTCCAAACCAGAACCCAAAAGGTGCAAGCTCATTTGTGATTCCATCTCTGACAAAGGGGAATGAGCTCAAGAGGTTCAGGCTATCAAACAATTTGGTGAGAGAGGCTCTAGATATGCGCGGAATGCATATTCCTACAGAAAAGGAAACCCTAGTACCGGATTACATGAAGAATCGAAGTCTCACCAAACTCAAGGACATGGTATCCATGACGCCTAATATTGCAATACACCTTCGCATGTGCATGCAACACTTTGCTTTTCCTGCACAAGATAGATTCACCATGCCTCCCAAAAAGATTTGGTTTAGTTTGTATCTGGCAGAGACACAGAGCCTCACCATCAACTTACCCCACTGGATAATTGATCAGATACACCTAGCTCACAAACGATGGCCGCGGAAACAGGTTTTATATGGTTGCTGTGCTCTGACGAGAATCATTTATAGGTGTTTGGCTTATGACATTCCTATTCAACGGGCCCTAATGTGGAATCGTGTAGAGCAGTTTAGAGGCAGGACATCCACTGGACCCCCTTCTAAGAAGATGAGAGGCACTGTCCAAGTCCCATGTGCTCAACCACGTGGAGCCACCCTAACACCAGATGTCACCCCTCCACCCCGAAGAGTCCGACCATTCACACTTCGACTTCCAAGATGCAGCATCGATGGTTCCACCTTGATATTCCCTCCTATCCCAACCGATCTTGAATTTCCCAGTGGTGCACCTTTAGAAGAGCTCACTAATGAAGATTTCGAACAATTATTACAAGATGTAGAGCTGGAGGCAGAAGAGGCACAACAAGCGGAAAACGTGCAAACGCAGGCCAAAACCTCCCAAGCACCTGTCACACCAGTTGAAGTGGATGAAGAGGATGACGGAGATGAAGAACAGGAGGAAGAGGAGGAGGATTATGATCAAGAGCATCAAGAGGAGCAACAAGAAGTGCCAGAACTTGTAGGTGCACCAGCATATACAGCTCAACTACGAAGGTTATACAACACAATCAAAGCAGTACAAGAAAGGCATCAACTCTCTCTTGTATCCGGTCAAGCTTTGATGCAAGAAATGCTATCAGATGAAGGGGTGGACCAACACTTCATTGACACCCTCAAATTAGTGTCAGAATCTTTAGGAGTTCCAGAGGCTATCCACACTGCAGTCCGCCAGTCCGTAAGGTATGAGAAACGCAGAGTTGACACGTTACCACGAGCAGGTAAGACTATCAGGATACCCGTCACAGAACAAGAAGTACCCATTGAAACAACAGCTACCCCCACAACCACCACTGACCTCTCTGCCGAAACCTTCGTTCAGACATCACCCATCTCACCCCAGCATCCTCCATCACCACCTTCTCCACCCCCACCACCACCTCCCACCATGGAAGAAACGACAGTCATCACCTCTACCTTCACTTATAACCCATCCTCATTCAAATCATTCTCATTTCGAGAACCCACCTCACAAGACACCCTCTTCTCCTTCGTCACCAATCCCTTGTACACTTCATCCCTTCTATCCTCCGAACCCATGACTGGCCATCCCATAATTCCAAGCGTAGTTGGAAACCCAGCACCCACCGAAGGCACCCTGTGCTTCCCAGCCTATTCCCCACTACGGGCACCTCCCTTCCATGACCCTCACTTCCCATCTGGCCCCTACCCCTCTGCCAACCTGACCTCACCACCCCAATACCCGTCCTTTGTGGAGCAGTTCATCCGCTCTCCAATGTTTCAGAGGCACATTTCTCCGATGTTCGCAACGACATCAATTTACACGAACACCACACTCACTTCACCTACCATACCCACCTACATGGTAGCCCCTGTACACACCACCTTGTCTGACCCAATGGACATTTCACCAACCACAGCACCTCTCCCCACGATTCCACCATCTTCCCCTCCCTTGCCCCCCACCTCACCACTCACATCATTGGCACACACAGCATTCACTACCCCCTACCCAATCCCACCTCCCCTGCACTTCAAACTTTTCCCCTTGCATCTCATAATGTAAATAGCACGTTCAACACATTACTTCAGTGTGCACATCAACTACAACAAGAATACCATCAATTGGAAGAACGCACTGCTACCCTCCAGGCAGAATCTCAACATCTGCAAGCTAGAGTCACCACTCTTGAAGCTGACTACCAAACGCTCCTAATCGAGCATACCACCTTACAGCAGGCTCACTCCGAATTGGAATCAAAGACATCAACAGTAGATGACCAAGCAGTCAAGGAACTAGAAACAGTGCTTCAAGCGCAGATGATATCTAATGCTACACTCAGAGGCAACATTGGGCTATTAAGGAAGCATATGGCAGCAGCACTAGAAGAGAACAAGAGACTTCAACAACAAAACCAAGACAACCTTGAAGCGGCTATGGAAGGAACTGTAGGAGCAACCATTAGCCCTACCAGATATAGAGCAGTCCCATCGGAAGACATTCGCATCTTACTTGAGGAGCATGCAAATTTCTTGGAGTCATATGAAAAGCTAGAGACTGAATGTGCAGATCTAAAGAAACAGATAGCCAATGTCCCCACAGCTCAACAGGAGCCGGCAATCTTACAACACTCTACAGAAGAAGTAGAGACCCTCCGGAAACAGGTGGCAGAACTCCAAGCACGCCTCCTACCATATGAAAGGCCACCCTCGCCCATTGAAGAACCAGAACCTGAAACAGTAGTGGAAATCCCCGTCGATGATAGCTATGAAGAGCCATACAAGCCTATGCCGACACCTGGTGGTCGAACTACAGAAGAAGGACAAGACACTTTAGAAATTCAAGTTCCAGATTGGGTCAAAAGGGTCGAGAAAGTGGGTAAGACACATGATGATCGTGTGGCCCTGCAAATGCAATCTCTCACAAATCTGGAAGAAACTGTCCTTCGGTCTTCCTACTTTCAAAACTTATCCCATCAGCGGTTAATCACAACTTCAGAATCGCAATACATGCCTTATTTTGTCTTACTACACGATTATAATGCAGAAGTCAAAAGACATACAGGGAAGGAGCCCACATTCGCCACTCAATTTGAGATAGGGGATTTACCGACAGATGCACGTGCTGGCTCGATCTTCCAACCTAATTGGCGTGCACGTCTACTAACCGATTACCCAGAGATGATGAGCACCTGGGCAACCATGCCACTATATATCAAGTATAATCCATGCTATTGCCCAGTGGTACGTCGCAGATCCTGGCAAGCATTTGCAATCAAGGTACGCAACAATAAAGAATGCTCGGCTTGGGTTAACTATCCATATTTTGCTCCACCTCGAGGGACCCCAACCGTAGCCTATATGATCTCAACAATTCGGCACTGGTCTACACGTCTAAATAATGTACCTGACATAGCAACAAAAATGTGTATGAAGATATTCGAGCTCATGACCATTGTCTTCAAAACCTTTCGGAATGTACAAGCTCCATACATCTCTGCCCCTGGATTCTCTCAAGGTAACAAGGATTTAGTCTACGACATGAGCCAGACTCCCTCGGTCACTATAATCTTTGCCTGGCATGCACGAATAAAGTACTTACCCGCATGCTTCAAGCAGACATTTGAGGAAATGTTCTCTACGGGATTCTGGGAATACCATTCCGAAATTTTCATTCCCAGACCCACACATTTGCTACATCTATTCGCAGTAGAACAAGCGATCCATGTAGATCAGTTACGTCTGCCACATCCGGACATTCCAGGACCAATCGATTGGGACTGTATGATGACAGATTTGGCCAGAGGACTATGCATACAAGAACATCAACTTGCCACTCAGGTTGTGGAATATTACATCCAACACTCCCAGCAACAAGGGTCTGTCAGGGACGACAGACGCGAGAGAGGGGGGGGTGTTGAGAGCAGTACGGCCACCCAAGGACTGACTAGACAAGGAAGCCAGCGGAGAGAGTCAGAGCGGGGTGAAGGAGTAAGTAGGCAAAGCAGTCGACGCAAGTCTGGCAGATAGGCCCTTCAAATTTTTCTAAATCAACATCTTTATAACAGTGATTCTGATAACTAACAATCATTGTAAATACCATTTCATATTTTTGTAGCTCCATTTTGTGCAAGCCAAGGAGTCCTTGAGCTTGAGGAGCCTTAGAAGTACCTACATATCAATTTTCGTATTTTTTAGACTCCGTTTAAGCCCTCAAATTGGCCCTGGAACCTAATTTTTAACTAGGCCGGACACTAGGTCTGGACAGGGCCAAAACCTAGTCAAAAACTATAAAAAGAGCTAGAGAGCTCATTTTTGGGGTTAGATTGTAATTGAAACAAACTTGTAAGAGCTTTTTGAAAGTAATCTAAGAACTCCATTGATTCTCACTCTTTGTCTTGCCGTGTGTGCGCGTGTGTGTGTATGTGTGTGCATGTTTGTGTGCTTCTCACTCACGCACTTGTGCCGCCACTTGCTCGAGGTCTTCATACCATCCTCACGTCTTCCCGGATTGACATTAAAGGAGGTGCTACTCATCACTGAGCTACAAGAGCAGATAGTGAGGCAATTAATCAATGGCATCAAAGCAGATGACAAATGGGAAAGCTTCACAACTACCATGGAATTGTACATGGACATGCAGATTCTAGATCTTACCACACTCATGGGGCAACTCTTTACCCATGAAGCCAAGCTCAACAAAAATGGAGATTCATCAAGAGGTAATAACTCTTCTGCCCTATACACAGATAAAGGCAAGTCTAAAGAGAAAGGGAAAATAAAAAAGATTGAGGATGAAGGTAATACTTCTCAAACTAACTATGCAGGGAGAGGTAGAAACTCAAGGGGTAGGGGTAGAGGAGGTAAGCTAGGAAGGGGGAGACCTTTCAACTCTTCCCCATGTAATATTTGTGATTTATCAAATCATACCACAGATGAGTGTTACAGGAACTCCAAGAATCAGAGAGGTACAGGTTTCCAAAGAGGTGGCTACACACAATCAAGAGGAAGATTCAACCATCATCAAGGCTACAATAACAACTACAACAACAACAACTACAATAACAACTACCAAGGAGGCTACAAATCAAGGAAAGACTACAACAATTACACAGAGGAACAAGAGGATTCCCTTTTGATTATGAATATGACTTCAAAGCAAGGTATGAATGATGACCATCTCTTCTACATTGACTCAAGATGTTCAAACCATGTGACATGCATTGTAGCTCTTCTCTCTGACCTTGAGGAACCTATGGGAAGGCACCAAGTGCAAACAGGTGATGACGCCAAGCATTCAGTGGTCAAGGTAGGAAATGTTAAACCCTCTGATGAAAATAGAAATCTATTGAGCAGGGTTCTATATGTACCTACAATTACCAAGAACTTGATGAGTGCTGGACAGATTGTGGAAAAGGGTTTGCAAGTTAGGTTCAAAAAATATGGAGCATTTGTGGAGGATCCCCAACATGGGTTCAAAAAATTGCCAAAGCAGAAAAGACAGGTAGGTTATTTACATTTGAACTTGAAGATACAAAGAATATTGCACTTTATAACTACAAAGATCAAACATTGTCAAAGCTTGAGATTTGGCATTAAAGATTAGGGCATATTGGTGAGAGAACCTTAAAGCAAATATGTAGAGATCAATGTGTGCTTGGGATACCTAATGTGTCCAAGCAACACATGATCTATAAATGTGGTGCATGTCAGTTTGGAAAATCTCACTGGTTACCCTTCTCAAAGAAAGGCCACATGCATGAGGATTACTTGGAACTTGTCCATACAGATGTATGGGGATCAAGTAAGGACCCTTAAATTTCTGGATCAAGGTATTATGTATCTTTCATTGATGATTTCAATAGGTGGACTATCTTATATTTTATGAAACACAAAGATGAAGTGTTCAGTTGCTTTAAGAAGTATCTTGCACTTTCTCAAATGAATTTGATGCATTCTTACAAGATAGAGGAATCAAAAGGGAAATTACAACAAGGTATAACCCTGATCAAAATGGGGTGGCAAAGAGGAGAAATAGGTTGATTGTTGAAAGATCGAGGTCAATGCTAAATGAAAAAAGGTTACCTAATTATTTGTGGCAAGAGAGTGTATCTACTGCCACTTATCTTGTAAACAGGTTGCCATCCAAATCACTTGATGGGATGACCCCTTATGAAGCATGGCATGGTAGAAGACATCACTTGATCATTGCATTATCTTTGGATGTGTTGCTTATATACAAATCCCATCTAAAATTAGAGGTAAGCTAGACCCTAAGACAGAGAAGTGCATCTTCATAGGGTATGCTTTAAATTAGAAAGGGTACAGGTTTTATAATCCATCCAACAAGGGATTTATTGTCAGTAGAGATGTTGTGTTTGATGAGAATGATTCTTGGTTTGAAAGTGAATGCAGGAAAATTAAGTTTCTATATGACTTGGAAGAGGAATTTCCAAGCCTCACCAAGGAGGAGCCAAACATGATTGAAAAAAACATCAAATCAGACGATGAGGACATCATCAACTTAGAAGAATTCAAGTCATGGAAATCAAAGGGCAAGGTCAAGATGAAGAAGTTGGAGGACATACCTGAATCATCTACCAAGCAATTAGAAGATCACAAATGAAGAGCAAGAAGCCAATCAGATATGGATATGACACTTCTTTAGTTACCAAGCATTCTGTTTATCTTGCTAAAGATTTATCATTTGAAGAGTCATCATCATATGAAGAGGCAAATACTAAGGTAGAATGGAAAGAAGCTATGGATGAAGAAATTGAAACACTCAAGGAGAATGATACTTGGAAGCTAGTGCCAAAGAAGGAGTCTATGAAGGTAATTGGTTCTAGATGGATTTACAAAATCAAGAGAAATTCAGATGGATCAATAAACATGTATAAAGCTAGACTTGTGGCTATGGGTTTTGCACAAACCCAAGGAATTGATTATGAAGAGACTTTCTCACATGTGGCCAAAATTCCAACCATCAGGGTATTGGTAAGTGTGGCTGCATCAAGAAATTGGAATAAGTACCAATTGGATGTAAAAAATGCTTTTCTAAATGGTTGGATTTTAGAGGAGGTTTACATGGCTCAACCTCCTAGCTATGAGGACTCAAGCAAGGTAAATTATGTGTACAAAATAAACAAGGCTCTTTATGGATTGAAGGAGGCACCTAGGGCATGGAATCATAGGTTGACTACATACCTTCAAGATCAAGGATTCATCATGAGCAAATCATATACTTCTCTATTTGTTAAGAGAAGTAATTCAGAGGTGACATACCTATATGTGTATGTTGATGATATCATACTTATAGGTAATGATGCCAATGGAATCAAGCAGATCAAGAACCAAATGATGCAGGAGTTCAAAATTAGTGATTTAGGGTTAGTTAAGTATTTTCTTGGACTTGAGTTAGTCTATACAAATTCAGGAATTTACATTACTCAAAGAAAGTATGTGCATGATATGTTGAAGAAGTTTCACTCGGAGAATGCCAAGATAGCAAGCACTCCTATGGAGGTAAATAAAAAATTAAGTGATCATGAAGGTGATGTGCTTGAAAATATTACATGATATCAAAGCATAGTAGGGAGCCTAAACTATGCTACATTGACAAGAATTGATATTGCTTATGGAGTAGGTGTCTTAAGTAAATTTATGCACAAACCTAGAGCACCTCACTTGGAAGCTACCAAGAGAATTTTGAAGTACCTTAAGGGTACTCAAAATCAAGGTTTATACTTTCTTTATACTTCAGATTTAGACATCAAAATATACTCAGATGCAGATTGGGCAGGTTGTAAGGATGACAGGAGGAGTACTTAAGGTTATCTCTCTTTTGCAGGTGATAAGCCCATTTCATGATCTTCCAAGAAGCAACCTACTAATGCTCTATCTTCAACAGTTGGAATAGAGGGGCTTAGCAAATGCTACTCAAGAAGCCATATGGATCAAATTGCTATATGCAGATTTTGGACTATATGCTAACTCACCAATAATCTTTGGTGACAATACAAGTTCTTTACATCTTGTAGCAAATCCTATCTATCATGCTAGGACCAAGCATATAGAGGTCCACTATCACTATGTGAGAGAGAAGCTATTGGGCAAGGAAATTCAATTGGTATATGTATCCACTAATATGCAATGTGCATATTTATTGACCAAAGCATTTGATGGTACTAAACTTTACAGCCTTCACACTTGGCTAGGCATTAGAAGCATTATGTGCAAATGCTTGAAGACCCATAAGAACCATTGCTTATGATTTTCACCATTAACTCTTGTAAAAGTCACTTGAGTTACAAGAATCTTTGTAAATTCCACTAAACTCGTGGGGTTAAGAGAACTTTATGGTAAGAGTTTCCTTGAGGGAATATCTCCTTGTTTAGAGGAAGAACTTTTAGGTGGAAGTGCATTTGAATTTCAAAATTCAAATATGAAGAGAGTCACTATAAAATCACTTGAAATTTTGCAGCCTTTGTGCCCCATTTTGTGAGTATATTGTATATCATGTGTTGAAGCTAAGAGGCTCACATTATAGGATACACTTCTCACTATCATTGGGCATTATTCTTCATGCCAATGATCATGTACAACATTGTTATATAATACATCTTATCATTGATCATTTCTGTTCTTCATCTTTGCCATTGTCACTCAGAATAGTGTACTTGTCTTGCTCATATCTCAGTTATTACTCCATCATTTTCAATGTTCTATGGCTCATTGGAATTAGCTCTAAGTCTAATACAAGTTGACATATTTTGAACGCATTTTATTCAGCCAATTGGGACAAAAGCATCTCAAAGCAGTCACTCGTCTTTCTCTGCACATCTCCTAAAAAGTCGAGTGTAATGTTTTACTTACTAAATTGATTGCTCTGTGTATAGTCAATCATTTTAAGTGATTCCACTTGGAATCATTAGCTCTTTAAGCTATTCATGTACCCTTAGAAGGAATGTTTCTAGTTGCCACTGTGCTGGGAGTATTAAGCTTGAGAACCAGTAGGTGTGTGAACCAAAATAGCAAGTTTTTTGATGACTTGTGACTTGTGAAGTTATCTATATTGGATTAATCATTACATTCATCATCTCCAAAGTACATAGGCACTTATTTAGTGTCATTGGAAAGCTAAAAGGGGCTACAACCCAACTTTGAAGTAATATAGGGCTGGTACAAAGCAGGGATTAGCAGTACCAACTGATTTCTTGAGGTGTCCATTCATCTTTCCCAACAATTCATGATCAATAATGAATCCTCTTGGTCTTTTGTGTAGTTATTATACTCTCTTCTACCTCTAAAGCCTCCTTGGTAGTTGTTGTTCTAGCCTTGATTATATTTGTGATCATAATTTCTTCCTCCATTGTTGAACCTACCTTTGGATTGTCCATAGCTTCCTCTATGGAAGCCTCTTCCCCTCTGATTCCTTGTGTTCTTGAAGCATTCTTCTGTGGTGTGATTGGTTAGGCCATAGATATTGCAAGGTGAAGTGTTGTAAGATCTCCCCTTGCCTTGCTTTCCTCCTCTACCCCTTCCTCTAGTACCTCTTCCTCTATCTGTGAAGTTCAGTTGAGAGGTACTAGCCTCTTCTTCATTCTTTTTACCTTTGCCTTTATCTTTACTTTTATTTCTATCTTTGTAAAAGGCAAAAGATTGATTACCTCTAGATTTGCCTCCATTTTTGTTGAGCTTTGTCTCATGGGTGAAGAGTTGCCCCATCAATGTGTTGAGGTCAGGTGTTTGCATATCCATATATAGGTCCATTGTTGTGGTAAATGACTCACACTTATCATCAGCTTTGATGCCATTTATAATTTTCCTTACTATCTGCTCCTCTTCTATCTCTTCTCCAATGCTTCCAAGTTGGTCAACTACATCCTTCATCTTGGTTACATAGCCAGCTACACTTTGCTTTGGTTGCTTCTTCAAGGTTGTAAATTCCATCCATAATTGGTTCTTCCTAGCCCTTGTATTTGATGAGAAGTATAAAGAAAGTACTTCCCAAGTCTCTTGGGAGGTCTTACAATTACTAATATGAGGTAATAAGAAATCAGATATTGAATTAAATATATAAGACCTGGCGAGAGCATCCTTTGCACACCATGTAGTTAGTCTTTCTTGCTCTTCTCTTATGGGTTGATGTTTGCTCCTGAATGTTGGCATTTCCTCATCTCCAGAGATGTATCCATATAAGCTTGTTCCTTGGAGATATGGTTGCATCCTTAGAGACCATACTGGATATTTTCTTCTATCCAATTTTTCGATGAATGATGGAAATCCATCTCCCATCTTGCTTGTTGTTGCTCTGATACCACTGTTGGAGGAGATGGTGGATAGATTCCAAAGATGAAGTGGTGCTGCAAACTCCTGCTTCACAGCAGCCAAGAACAAGTTGTGGAGAGTGTAGTGGACCCCTTGAGCTACCTAATGATCATAAATAATCACCTACGTGCTTTGAAACATGGTCCTCTAATCAATGAATCAAAACATATGAGTAGAAAGTTGAACCAAGATCATTGACTTGCTGTTTTGGTGTCTGCACATGTTCAGTAAAATGAACAGTGCTCTCAACCTAGTAGCAATTAGCCAAATTCCTTTTAGGACTATCTACTTAACTTAGATAGCTACCAATCTTGATTTGTTTCAAAAAAAAAAATCAAATATACACTGAGAATGATGCGTAACAAGTTACAAGACTAGCCCGTCATTTTTGGGATACTATAGTATTCAGACCAGTGAGCAGAGATGTGAATATATCTCGAGATTGAGAAATCCAATGATAATGAAACTTTGTAGCTATAAAATAGGAAATGTTTTGAATCTATAGCACTTTAAATCACATTAAATAATTAGCTCTGAGAAGTTCACTATTCTGAGATGATCATAATAGAGAAGTGAAGTAGAGATATGATCAATGTGTATGTATTAGATTACATAACAATACAATGATATTGGCAATACTCAATTGCACAATGTGAGGGTAATGAAGTGGCTAAAGGATCAACACAATAATCACACAAGTCTCTCTCAATTGATCTCTCTAATCGGGCTCTCTTACGTGAGTTTTTCTCATCCACTTTTATAGTTGAAGTTGGAGCCAAGCTTTGAATTCAAATTCAAATTCTCACCATAAAGTGAGTCCTAGACTTTAGGCTTTATTCTCTCATTTATTATCCATCAAGAATTTGAGATTTGATTCCTCCTAAATCCTCGTGGGGTTAGTGCAAGTATCATATGCACTTTTACAAGGATAAAAGATAATTGACTTTTACAAGGGAATGGTCATATGTGAATATATGAGATACATGCTAGTTATCCAAGTATGTAGGCTTGGACTCTTTTGCGCCAACAGATTTTGCTATTTTTCTATGCCTATAGAAATGTGAAATGGAGTCCTCTATCCAAACATCATGTACATCATGTGAATCAAATAAAGTATCTAGCTGAGTGTATAATCATGAAAAGATGGATGAGAACCTACACCAAGCAATGCATAAACATCTTGTACGTCTGTGTATCAAATAAAGTATCTAGCTGAGTGCATGATATATAGGTACATCTCTTCACCTTGAATGCAAAATGTACTTCCATTCTTAACAAATTCAATAGTACTATTCTAATAAATTCTTTTAAGTGTATCCCCTAGTCCCCAAAGCCATTATGTGTCCAATACCATGTCGGTCCTATCCATATTCATAATCTAGAAATCTAAGTGATCTGCAAATCCTTGTATTTGGACTCCCAAATTGGATACCATAATATCCCATATTCTCTTATCCTCACTTTGCATCATAGATACAATGTATTTATGTGCACTCGATTGCTGGTGAATTTTTAATTTCTTGAATAGAGCATAGTTAATGAAATTATGTGTAGTAGAGTCATCAATCATGACTCTTACCCTAGTCTCGTATACATTACGATGAGGTTTAACTAGACCATGTGGTCCAAATTGTTGTGACCACAATGACTGGGCTAAACAACAAGTATGTTCTAAATCCTCATACATCACCTCCACTTCCTTGCAATTAGATCTATCATAAAGAAGGAGTGTATGCACAAGATGGACTACCTTTTTGCCTTTGTCTATGGTCACTATGTTCCCTGGTCCTTGCTTTCTATCTTCCCCCTTCCATACTGAGTAGTTCCACTAAGAGTGGTTAGGAGATAAACACCTAAAATATAATTCTTCATTTATAGCCTTCTCAACTGATTTGTATTGAGTGTAAGCCCTTTTTGCTTTCATAGCATGAATTTGCTTTTACCTAGGATTAGCTTTTTCTTCAATTTAGTTAGTTGTGTAGGTCTAAATGTTTGATTTGTATCCATCCCTATATGAATATGTTCTTCATATAATTGGGCATATTTGATAGCTTCTTCTAGTGTCTTAGGAGTATTCCATCTAGCCTTAATCTTAATGGCTTTATCAAGCCCTCTACAAAACCCACTAGTCTTTTGGAAGTCATCCAGAACTTTTAGTTTAAGTATAATCTCTCTATAATGTGAGATATACAGACAAAGGTCTACCTCTCTACATCACTCTATACCATTCATCCCAACTACGCTCTTCTTCATTCTCAAGTAAAAAATCTTTTAGCATAAGAGCTTCAAACTGAGTCCAATATGTAGGAATAGATTTGGCTTCCTCAAGGCTCATCCACCATTTGTATGCACGTAGTTCAAGTGAAATACTCACCCTGAGCACTCGACACTCATGTGGGGGTTCCTTTCAATTGATGCAAGTCCATCAAATTTCGTAAAACATCATAGTCTTCATCCTTATTCATGTTTCTATCACCCCCTATGAAGGTGGGTGGCTTTAGGTCTTTTAGTAAAGGTTTATCCTTAGGATTCTTTTCTTTAAAAATATTAAGAGGTTTATTTTCTTTCCCAACCATCACAAAAATTTCATGAGAAACTTCTTTTTCATGTTCTTGTTGTGTGATTAAAGAGGTAAAAATAGGCTCTAGAGTAATAAATTGGGTTTTCAGTTGTTGAAAGGTGGAGGTCATGCTCCCTAAGATGGACTCTAACTTATTTTTTCCATCAAGTAAGACACGATGCTGAGAATGAGTAGTAAACTCAACATACAAATCTACCTCTTCTTCAACATCTTCCATCTCTAGTTCTTGATTTTTTCCTAGTTTTTCTAGTTCTTTTTTTGTTCTATATTTTGAGGATTTTCTAATGATGTGTCTTGATTTTGCTTAGCTTGTGTTTCCATATTGAAAAATACTAATTAAAAACGAAACAAAAAAACGAATAAAGTAACCAAAATTTAAAAATTAATTCAATAACACTTCTTTAATGATCTCCAAAGCTTTGCATGAAGGGTTGAAATGATCATCTAAGATTTCACGATTTTGACCCTTGCCAATCCCAAAATTGAACTTGAAGTGTCTGATTGCCTTGAAGAAGCTTTGAAAACCATTAAAAACACCATAAAGTCTTCAAAAATTCCAACAATAAGCAAATTATGAGAAAATTTGGATCCTCGCTAGTCCTCACTAGTCAAAGGAATGATGTAAACACTTAGAACTTGCTTGACGATGTATTTCCAAGTGAAAAAGTGAAGTTGGACTTATAGATTGCCCAAACGAGGCTCCAAAAGGTGTACCTAAAATCTATAGAGAAATTGCAAAGAACCTTTCACCTACAAGAAACAATCTCACTGTTGTCTTCTTGGTGTTCTCAGAAAGCTTATAAGATATGCTTCAAGATCTACTAAAAATCACAACAGTGCAACACTTGACCAAAGAGTAATGCATTGTTGAAGTTAAGGGTGAAGACGTGGGCTAGAGTGGATGTAGCAAAGATGAATCTTACCGAGAGGGTCACTTTGGATCTTTCAAAAGAGGAGAAGATGATGCATAATCCATTTTTTTATGATGGAAGTTGGAAGTGCACACTCCAAATAGCATGTATGCATAATATCTTTGGCCCTTTGTAGAAGAAAAATATTTAAAATACCTTTAGCAAATCGAAAAAATCCACTTTGGTTACCTCCCCATCTAAGTTTTAAGGGAGTGCATGAATCCTCCTCTTGCCTCAACAAAGCTCACACATGCCTATTTTATCCCATATATGGGTTGCAGACAAACAAACGTGCCTATTCATATAGGATTTCACGCCCTCTTTCCACATCCAAGGAGGGAGGGGAGAGAAGGAGCTCCTCCCTCTTGGGTCGTCGACGGCTCTGGTCTTCTCCATGCATGTCCACTTGTTTGGTCATCTGTGGAGCACCCGTTGACAGTCTTTGACACTAGTTTCACATGTTTGCCCAATCATAGATGGCTCTGATGCTAGTGTGAAGTTGATTCCTCAAGGATTCTCCCTACTTTTACAGGGGGAATCATGAAGCAAAAGCTCTCAGATAGTGTTGCCTTGGATGCACATGTATATCAAAAAGACAGATGCTCAATTCTAAAAATTTCCACCCCACCTCGTGGTCTCGCCTTAAGTCTCTGTTTCTTTACATAAACCACTCAAGTGGTTATACTGCATGAATGCCACATGGCCTCATGTTCCATACTAGAATAAGAGGTGATTCCCACCCCTTCTCTCATAACAATATGCATCTTGAGGACATACAATGGATTTTTTCACCTCATTCTCAATGAACAAAGATGACAATGGACAATGGATATTAGGAAAGAAAAGTTTTTTTTTTACAAAAATTTCCAACATTAAGCCTATAACCAAATATGCATCCTTTTTTGGTGATGAGCATTTCTTTTTCTTTTGATTTTGGTAGAAGTTTCGTGGATTTCTCCGAAGACATAAAGTATGTGTTGCTAATAAAGATGCAATACCCCTTTGAATATTTCAATGAATAATTACTTTAACATTATAATAACCCTTTTGCACAATATTGTCCAAATTTGGTAATCTCTAAGATTTTTGATATGTTTGTTGAACTTGGTAAAACTAGGAAAACTGATTTCATTTCATTTGAGCTAAAGACTTCAACTTATTTTTTACTTCATGATTTGATGCAGTTGTGTCCTATAACCTTGGGCAAAGCATATTAGCTAATAAAATTACACATGGGCTTGGGTTTATGAGGCTAATTCATGCAATCATCCATTATTCCTATCATCATGCTCATGGACTCTACTAGTCATGGCAACCTAGAGATAGAAAAAAATATTTGAGCATGAGATGACATTTTTTTCTCATGGCTAAGATTAAGCTACTTGTATAACGAATCTTCACATGCATTTCTTGCTTAATCTCTGAGCTCTATGTGTTTATGCTCCATGGGTTCTATCCATATTCACATACTAGTGATACTAATGGTGATACTATTGCACCATGTTACCTATTTGATATACAAACTCTAGTTTCTTTGACAAATGAGTGAAACATATCATGTGAGTGTGCTGCAAATATTGATATATTATTCGATAAATTTGATTCACTAGTCCTTCTCTAAGAAGTGGTGGAATTTCACTTGGAGTTGCTCTGGGTGGATGGTAGTCCCTCCTAAACCCCTCATGGCTTCAACCTCTAATTATTGGGTCCCATTAAACCTACCTATCCAAGTTATCCATATTTAATCACTTAGTATAGTGACAAATTATGGTTGAACAATGTTGGAGTTTGAGGTCAACCCTTAATGAATTACCAAGTGAATGTACAAAGATAGGTGACCTGTTAGGGTTATAGACGTATATACAAGCTATGGGGGAAAAACCTCTTAAAGTGGGAATGGCAAGTAAGTTCATCTAAGAAGACAAATTTGGAGATGGGATGAGTTTTTTCAGCCAATTTTCTGTTGTAACTTGGTTGGATATCCAGGTACAAATGTATCTAGAGTAGGTAACTCTAGAAGGGTAATTCATCATTCAGACTCAGACATTTGAAACAACATTTTGATTCAGAGATATGAGGAGATGATAAAACATGATTCTATATTCACTTCCATTTGTATACCATGTTTGTTTTGTCTCTTACTCTTAGCACTAGAGGAAGAAAAAATTTCATTCGAAGAAGTCAAGAGCGTTTGCTACTTCAAGATGAAGAAAACAAAAGGTATGGAAGAGAAGTTTGAAGATGTTGACATCATCAGGTGGAAGAAAGATGCAGAAGAAAAAAGTCCATCATTTCCAAAAGAAAAGTATATTTTCCATATACTTTTCCTATTTTATCCTCTACATCCAAAGACAAGTCTACGAGAACATCTTGTTTAAAGAAGAAGCAGTTTCTTGTTTTGCATTACACTTGGTCGTGATTTAGTAGATTTGACAAAGTATTGCATTGAGAGAAAGAAAAGCAGCAGATTTTGAAGACAACTTATATGTTTTGACTCATATGAGTTATGTTTTAGTTGAAGCTTTTAAGCATGCAGCTTATATGTTCTCAAAGAATTCTTGGAATGTCAATACAGAGCTACTTGGTATATGACAAGTTGCAGAGAAGTATATTTCTTCTTTATTTAACTCTTGAGGTAAAAGAGTTTTTTGTAGCAGATGTTGAAGACTTGGGTTGAGGTTTTATGTTTGAAAAAGTTACCTCATATTCAGTATTTTCAGAAACTTCAAAAAATTCAGAATCTTGTTGATGTACAAGTCAATGAAGAATCTACTTTCTATGATTGTCTAGATTTTTGGATACATGTTTGTATTCAAAAAGGTGTTCCATCAGATCCTAACACTTGATTGAGAAGTGGAGTTAGCCAAAAGAAAATCAAGCAGGTACTATCACATTTCACCAGGGTAAAATATGAAAGTTATGAAGTATCAACTTGCAGCTTTTGGAGTTCGGTGATAAGTTTTTCCACTTACATTTCAAGTAGGAGTTACAGATTCTTGGAAAGGATTTGTTTGCAGAAACGTTTTACAACTTTGTAAGAAGCATGGACACTTAGAGACATTCAGGTAACAACATTCAGTCATGAAGGTTTGATAAGAGCAGATTCTACACAAGAGAGATCATTGATCTTGAATAGATCTTGTATGATCTTGAGTTTTTATGAGTCAGTTGTCTATCCTTTGTTTATGAAGATTCTTAACATTGGTTAAGTAAGTGTCCTCCCATCCCAGCCACCCGGGTTCAAGTCCCGTGGACGGCAACGCGAAGAAATCTTCAAGCTTTTTGATAGATCAGCTAACCTTAGTCTACAATTTGGAAAGTTGAGGAATGACATGGAAAGCTATTGGCATGTGTACAGTGCTAATAAAAAGGGTTCAGAGATTTTGTTTCAGATACAAGTATTGATCACTGAAGATCAGATTTATGAAAAAGGACGTCCAAGATTTCATAAAGTCTGATATAATTTGAAGAATACTGGATACTAGTGTTAAATCATCCAGGGGGGTGATGAAACATGAAGACTTATTTTCAGCCATATATAAAAGAATGCAGAGTCATACCTTCAGGTATCCCTATTTTAGGTATTCCTATATTTCCTTTGTCAGGTTCTCTTTATGTTCCATCTTTAGAAGAAGAAGGAAGAAGAAGAATGTTTGGAGAAAGTTCCTGTTAGGATGTTCCTGTTCAAGAGAAGGTTCCAAAATTCTATTGAAGAGAAGCTTGATATTTCAGAAAGGTATATTTCAGAAGTGCACACATATATGTTTATACCAAGTTCTGAAGGAAAGAGGTATGAAGGATTTAAAGGATGAAGACATGATGACATCATAGATTTTTTGACTCATATTTCAATTGATTTCAATTGATTTCAATTGAGTTGAGTTGATTTGACTTGAGTACAATCAGAGATGAACCAGCAGTGTTCATAATACACTAAGCTGTGAATTGTCAGTCACAAGTTCTAGGATTCAGTTCCTGATTTTGTTTAGTGTATTTACATGACGTAGCAGAAGTACGTTGAGAAACCTTTTTTGGAAGGTAAATGCAAATATATGGATCCTAGTGTATGTTTTCAGGTTTTTGAAAACAGGAGATAGCAGGTTCGGAGACAGTTCATGCTATATTTGTTGTCAAGCAGTGATTGCTTGATGTGTACACTATTGGATATGTAGTTTGCATATTTTCTCAAGTATTATGGTTCATATTCAACAAGTTCAGATTTTTTAAAGGAAAGTCAAATTCAGTTTTGAAGAAGACTTTTTCTGAAGTGCGGAAGTACAAGCTTGAAGCTTGTGATAGTTTGCAGTTTGTGACAGTTTGCAGATTCAGTTCAGTTTATACCAATATGACATTGCAGGGGGGATTGTTGGAATCAATATCCTATTGGTCAAACGATGTTCCATTGGTTCATTCATAGTTCAAACTGATCAGGTGATTAGGTGGTTCATTCATATGTCAAGCAGACGGGCTCAAACAACATATATAGAAATTATTGCTAATCCTTGTATAACCAAAGCACGCTTGCAGCGTGGATAGTGCAACAAATTCCATACTCATTGACCCGAGTTCGATTCCCCCCGACGGCAGTACGCGAAGTGTTTTTTTGGACTATGATTTTCAAATAAAAGCACAAGCGAAGACCACGGACGGAGATGTTCGCGAAGAGATTTTTTGATTTGCGATTGCTTGATTTATTATGCTTTTGGAGGGGTTCTTTTCAAGTATACTCTCTACTATAAAAGAAGACATTGGGCTCATTATCTTGCATCCTTCACCTAGTATTCAACACAAGCTTGGAGCTTGGACCTCAATAGAGGTGGTGTTTTATCTAGCACATGGGGCAGCCATGGTGCTAACTTGAAGCATGTTGAGGAGCAGCTATGGAGTTCTTCTTAATGATTCTTCTTGGAGAAGATGAAGGGTGTGCTCACACTCTAGCTCATGGAGAGGAGGTTATCTCTTGTTCATGGCAAGAAGACTTGGTCATTAGCAGCTTGATGGTGAGGATCGGCCATCTACATGGTGTAGTTGAAGATTGTCTTCTACAAGAAGATGTCGGGCTACTTCAAAGACATTGGATGGTGGTTAACATAAGATTTGTATCTTATGTTAAGTATTCAGGTACATATTCTCTTTATGCACACAGGTACTACTTGAATTTTATGGAGGCAATAGCATTCATATCAAGAGGAGTCCTATTCAACATAGGTACAAGAGAATCAGTACGTATATGCTTGATGCATATTTGGATGAGGTGTTTGAGAAGGTGTGTTCACATGAGTTTAAGGATTTCCTACAGCAAACTTGTTAGCATTCTTTGCTACGTTTTAAGTATGTGATCTTTTCACACACATATCTAACTTAGGGTCTTCCATAGCCTAAGTTCACATGAGGGTTTGTTGATTATCAGTTTCACACTGATCCTTCCTCTTTCAGTCACTCATATTCACTCTTCTATAACCTATAAGGTCACACATCTCATATATATTCAGATTTCTGCCCATACATCTGAATATGTTTGTTACATTTGTACATTCACTCATTCATCTATTTCTCATCACATAGAGTGGTTGAGAGTTTTGCTCCCACATTGTACATTGAACATTGGTATATGTGATGCTATGAGTAAGCGATGGCTTACGTAACACCTTACACATGTCGTCTATTATGTTCATGTTTTGTCAATATTGGAAGATTGCTGGAATCAATGTTGTATATACTGGACCTATGGAACCATGGACCTGTGACATGAGCCAAGGGCCTACCTCACTTCCAACAAGCTCTCACTGAACCATATTAAGGGAAGGAAGAACCCTACATTTTGCCTAAAGTATAACTTTCACATACATGTTTACAAGGTGCCTCAAGTTTGGGCAGAGAGGACATCATATCAGATTTTTGAAGGCATAGTAAACTAGCATAATTCAAATGACCAAAGCATGCATGCCAAAGATGCGCATCTAAGATGGCATAAGAATATTGAATTGCACATGTTGAATCATCCACACATTTTGCATAGTCCATGAGCTTATACAACCCACGACATAAAATGCTAGAAGCAATAATGACATCGCCATTTGAAAGATCATGGATTGTACACCTGTGATCAAGAAATTTGACAACCAAGCCAATCTTGGCTAATGCTAAAACTGACAACATAGTTTTCTTGACCCCTAGCACATACAATGCATCTAACAATGTGAAAGAACTACCATCAGTAGTAGTCAAAGTGATCTTACCAACTCACATTACAGGATATGAGGAGTTATTTGCACATGTGACAATATTCCTTATAGGATTTGTTTGTTGCGATGTAATATGTTTGCTTGCCCCATTATCAAAGTACCAAACATGTGAGTCTATTGTAGACATACACTCCTCTTGAGAAGATGGATCATATTTGCATATAGTATTAAACACCCATTCTTCATTTTGCACAAGATTAGTAGACTTTGCGTTTTGTGTAGAGGCCTCTACAACAACCATTGGAGCCTTTTTCTTCTTTGCCTCTTTTGCATCCAGTTTTGGACAACTCTTTATGAAATGATAATTTCCTTTATAGTGTTTGCAAAATTATTTTTACTTTTCTATTTTCTTCTCATCTTTGTCTTCCTTCTTCAATTGTGCAACATTAGCAGATTTCTGCTTATTAGTAGATGAGCTCCATTTACCCTTGCCCTTCTAACTAGCTAAGAAATCTTGATCTGCAACACGCATAATAGACCTCTTCTACCTGGACTAATCTTCTTGTAACAAAACAAAGACTAACTCCTCAAATGTTAAGGCATTTGGATTGTCTTTCATTATCAATCAAAGACTAGAAGAAAAACTCTGATATGAATCAAGACCATTAAGAATCGTCTACACAAGTGAACTATATAGTAAGACTTCATCAGCAGAAATCAGTTGTTCCTTCAAATCTTTGATCTTTGTCAAAAAATTGTCCATAGAATCTCCTTCATTCATATGCTCACTCTCCAAATGTTTTTGAAGGTAAGCAATACGAGCCTTATTTCTTGCCTAGTATAAAGTGGTAAGTGTATCCCAAACATCCTTTGTTATTTTGCCATAGTGAATATGAGGGATAATGGCATGTTTGATAGACAAGGTTATCAATGCATGTGCTTGAGCATCTCTACCATCCCAACAAAGCTACTCTGTAATAGGTGCAACAAGAACTGTAGCATGAATAGGAATTTGAAGATCATCATCTTCAATGTCATCTGCATTGCCTTCAATAATTGTATTCACAGGTGTAGTAGGGTGTTTTTCAATACCCTGCACAATATTCCACAATCTTTTTGCTACTAGAACACGACACATTATATATGCCCATAAAAGGTAATTGGTACCATCCAACTTTTCCTCAACAGCCAACATACAAAATACATCATTGCTTTCAAGCATGGCCACTAACTAAATAGCCTAATGCAAAAAAATGATTGTATCTCAAAATTTGAACATAACCACTCTGCTGAGCCCTGTTAAACCTATAGCAGACTTCGAGGCTCTTGTATTGCAAACCTAAGCCTGTATATATGTTTGCCATAAAAGGATAAAATTGTCTGTACAAACATTGTGATAGTGGGTTCAGAGGCTGAAATGAGCTGAGATCAAAATTTTGATGCCACAAAGCAAAGATTTTTTGAACTCCCAATCACCCTATGTATGCTCACCAATTTTTGTGTGATTTTGAGACTCTGCCTGAAGGGGTGTTGATGATGCCCTAGATGAAATAGTGACCTACTCTAACACCAATTATTCGAGTTCTAGGTCTGTGCAAGCACATGAACATCACAAGGAAGAAAAAGAAGCTTGGAGCACAACACAACACTTACTGGATTACCAAGTGAATGTACAAAGATAAGTGACCGATTATGGTTATATGCATATATACAAGGTGGGGGGGGGGGGGGGGGGGGAACCTGTTAAAGAGGGAAAAAAGTGCCCCGACGGTCGTAAGTGTGTTCGCACTATCAACAAGCAACAGCGGATTAGGAGTAAACAAATATTGAAAATTGTTAGTATTCTAACCTTTAAGAAGCATTGTAATAGGGTGAGAATATTTACCATGAATAAATGAATTATGATAGATAATCTACAAAAATATTAGTGGTTGTTGAAACCACCATAGCAATTCGGGATGATTATCTTGGTTTATAGCAATGATTTATTTTTTCCTAGTAACCTTTATAGATTAGATATTCACAAGAATTATCTTGATGTTTTCAGATTAATAAGTATTAACACTTTTCAAAAGGTTTTATGTTTAGTGTAATAATTAATAAAATTATCTTGATGTTTTCTAATTAATATGTATTAACACTTTTCAAAATTTATGTTTAGTGTTTAGTGAAATTTGAGATACTAAAGCAAATTTGGGTCACTATATAGCTTTTGCATACTTATTTACCTTTGTGGGCATGAATCCTTTGTCATGTTCAAACAATTATAAATTGACAAAACTTGAGCAAGAATTGGAGAGCTTTAAGTTTTCTTTTTTGACAAGCACTACATCATATGTGTTTGGAACAATATTTTTGAAAAATGGCCAATTTGTATTGCTCTATGATTATCTGAAGAAAAGTAGAAAAGAATTTGATAGTGTACAAAATCACATTGTATTCTATAAACATGATCTATATAAAAGATATGTGAATTGGTTTCATGCAATAATTCTAAGTTTTTATGTTCCTGACAATATGTTACATATTTGCTTTTGGTCCAAGGGAGCATATACACTTTACTTATTTTGGTCTCTCCAATAGGAAGCCAAGTTTGAATGCTACAAAAAAAGTTTGGTTCTCTTACATGATTCAAAGCTAGTTCACTGATATACTTTAACTCAAGGTATTTAAATTGACATGTATATTGATCCAAAGAATATAATATGCCACATGGGCGCTTACACTTTCCAAGCATCTTTGTATAGCAATAGGAATTATGTTGGGATATAATTATTTCTTTTCTTGTGACTTTAGGCATTAGATAACGTCTTGCATTATGTTTATTGATATCATATCTTAGAGAAGTCACTCTTCCTTAGCACTTTTTCATGGAATTTTCTTTGATATGGTCACGTACTATTGAGCATTATACTTTGATGGTATGGCTCCTTGAAAGAATATCTAGATAATGTCCTTGTTTACACTGATCTTTGGATGCATTGCATCATTGATCAGTGAAAAAGACCCTTTTCTAGAATGTGTGTAGTAAGGTATTATCGATAGTGATAGAACAAACTTGGCATATGTCGAGAGTGATGTTGTCTTCTAATTAGATACTCATGATATGATTTCATGGAACCTACTATGTTGCCTATGATCTTAATGTAACTTTGGTATGAACGTCCTCTTACAAAGAGGAAACTTTATCCTCTTAGCTATCTCACTTGCAATTGAGTATCTCACTTGTGATTTGATGGAGAGTGTTAATCTCCAAAAGAACAAGTTATTCTTGAAATTAGAGCACCTCTATATCAAGAATAACTTAAACCCTTCACCAATTTGGAGGATCAATACTCATCTGCTAAAATCTTGAACAAACTGTGAAGAAGATGACTACACAGAAAGTCTGCTGCACATAACTCACTCATTGACTTATCAAATGTGTAAAGTTTTTTATAAAACTTTGCACAAGGTGTTGCCTATATTTTGCACACCTCCTCCAAGTTAAATCATTCCAAAAGACTCAGTCAATCTTGAGAAATGATCTCAACAAGTCACCTATGTATAAAACTATAGTTCTTTACAGTTGACTTTGACACTTGCAACTTCTAACGCTTGGTTCTCCCAAACTAGAACCCATTTATGCAAATGCTTTTGGCCATAGATGGCTTACCTTCCAACTTAGATTTTGACTCCTCACTTGTGCAAAACTTTACACTGTGCACTGAGAACTGACCATTTCTTTGACCATTGGGATTGCGCCTGTTCAAAAGACACTTAACACTTCCTCACATATGAATGTTCCTACTCATAATTCTCACAACATGTTTACAATTAGGCTCTCAAACTTTAACCATAGACTCATTAACTATGGAATTAGACACCTACAAAAGGATTCTTGAATTGATCAAGCACAGAAGGAGAACACATAGAAATATCGGGTGCAATTTTTCTTCATTACTGAAAAGTTTTACATCTGGATGAGAGAGCTATCTTACTCACTTCACAAGTGTCTAATGACTTCTAATTCTCTTCAACTTTTGTTCTCTCACACTCTCTCATATTTGCCCTGACAGTTTTCCTTGTATATATAGGCAAATATGTACAAGCTCATCACCATACTAAAGTATAAGTGAGCTAACTCTAAATTAATGTACATATGTATACACATCCTCATTCTCTGAACATGTACTTTCTTCATGCTTCATATCTTGATCTTTTCCTCAATACTTGACTTAAAAACTTCAATTTTTGATTGCCTTGCACCAACATCTCCCCCTCAATCATCAATTCAGGTTTTCTCTATCTTCTTTATACCTGCCATGTCTTTGAATGTTTGTAGCTTTGGTCCATCCAAGCTTTTGGTTAGCATATCAACTATCTGATCTTTTGTTGAAGTATGTATGACTTCAATCTCCTTATCCATCACCTTCTCTCTTAGAAAATGATAGTGAATCTCAATGTGTTTAGTCCTGGCATGAAAAACAGGATTAGCAGCTAAGTACAATGAACTCATGTTATCTCCATGAATAGTATTTGTACTCTGAATGATGTCGAAACTCTTCATAAGAGTCTTAAGCCATATCACTTCCTTTGTAGTTTCAACCATACCTTTGTACTCAGCCTCTGTGGATGATAAAGCAACTATGTGTTGCTTCTTTGAACACCATGAAATTAACTTATCTCCCACATAACACAAGTATCCATAAGTTGATCTCCTATCATCAGGATTACATGCCCAATCTGTATCACTATATATCTTGATGTTTGTATCTGATGTAAAACCATAATACAAACCTTCTTTGAGTGTACCCTTAATGTACTTCAACACTCTTTGTCCTGCAACCCAATGTTGTTTCCTAGGACAATGCATGAATTGAGATAATACTCCAACTGCATATGACAAGTTAGGCCTAGTTAATGAAGCATGGATCAGACTACCAACCAAACTTTGATATAGCTTCATGTCCTTGAATTCTTCTCCTCCATATCTCCTCAATTTATCATTCACCTCCATTGGAGTAGGTGCTACCTTGCAATCATCCATTTTAAACTTGATCAACAAGTTTTTCAAATACCTTTCTTGAGTTACATATACTCCATGTTGAGTGTATGAGATCTCCATGCCCAAGAAATATGGCAAATCTCCCAAGTCACTAATCTTGAATTCTTTCTCCATTTGTTTCTTTAGGCTTTGAATTCATTTCTCATCTGTACCTGTAAGAATTATGTCATCAACATATATGCACATGTAAATGAACCCATCATCACTTGCTTTGATAAGCAAGCTACTATCTGCTTTAGATACTTGGAAACCAAGTTCCTTCAAGAACTTCACAAGTTTATGATTCCATGCCCTTGGGACTTGCTTCAAAACATACAAGGCTCTCTTGAGCTTACATACATGATCTGGATACCTTTCATCTTTGAACCCTTGTGGTTGCTCCATGAAAACATCATCTGAAATATAACCATTTAGAAAAGCATTCTTCACATCTAATTGACATAATTTCCAACCTTTACATGCAGCAATAGCTATGAGTGTCCTGATAGTTGTCATCTTTGCCATAGGACTATAGGTATCATCATAATCTATACCATATGTCTGAGTGTTGGAAGCAGCCAGAGGCATAGGAGACGCGGAAGTATGTAAAGACGGAGCAGGGAGCCAGTCGAATCTTTTTTCAAAGAATCATGTTTTAAAAATACTTTTCAAAAACCTCCAACAGTGATTTTTATCACTATTGTAACATATGTAACATAGGAAACCCCATTTTGTAATCCATAGCTCCATTTTGTGCAAGCCGAGGAGTCCTCAAGCTTGAGGAGCTTAGGTAGAACAAGCGTATCAATTTTCGTTATTTTTAGACACCGTTTACCCTTCCAAATAGCATCTAGGACCTAATTTTTAACTATGCCGGTCACTAGATGTGAAACCGGTCAAAACTAGTCTAGAAACTATAAAAAGAGCTAGAGAGCTCATTCTTGAGGTTAGCTTGTTTGAGGTTAGAGTTCTTTTGAGCTTGTAATAGTGTTCTTGAGTAATAGAGTTGATTTCTCACCTTCCATTGTGTCTTGCTTGTCTCTTCGTAGTGTGTGTGTATGTGTGTGTGCATTTCTATGCTTCTCACCTTCACTCTCACTTCATCTCACATTCACGATCTTCATATCACTCCTATCTCTTCCGCGGATTGACATTAAGGAGGTGGAGCTTCTTAACGTGGTTCTCACCATTGTGCTAGAGCAACACCAAATTTGGCGCCGTTGCCGGGGATCGAGTCTAAGACGAAGGTGTGATGGTAAGAGTATAGCAAGAAGTGGCGTTGGAAGGTAAAAATTTCAGTTTTTGTTGTTGTTTTTACTTAGTTTTTAGTGTTTTTCACCTCCCCCACACTCCATCTTCATCACCGCATCATCATCTTCATCTCCAAAAAAAAAATCAGAAAATTCACCATATCCACCCATTCTCCTCATTTCCCCTCATTTGTGCATGCGAGAGAGTGAGAGAGAGCTTTTGTGCTTGCATGTGCTTTTGTCTTCTTGAGTTTTCTTGCAGGTACAGTGCTCTAGAGCATCAGGAAAGCTTGGAAAAGGTAAAATTTTTAGTTTCTGTCAGAGATTTTCGTCTGTGTCAGACCATCGCGATGGTCTGCCAAGTGCGGAATTTTTGGTAAGCGACCACACCACGGGATAGGCGACACAAGCGCACACACGAATCCACAGCCGCATCTGCAAAATTCTCATTTCGGTGGACCATCACGACGGTCTCAGACCATCGCGATTGTGTCACACCATCGCGATTGGCTCATGCCATCGTGACGGCTCGGCTGGACCATCGCGACGGTCTCACGCCATCGCGACGGTTCATTTGGACCATCACGACGGTTCACGGACCATCGCGACTGTTCGGTTGACCCCACACCATCGCGATTGGCTCACGCCATCGCGCCGACGGTGCCACGTGGCAAGCTAGACCATCGTGACGGTTCACACTTCACGCCATCGCGACAACACCCTTACACCATCGCGACAACTCGAATTTTGGACCATCACGATTGGCTCACGCCATCGCGTCCTGACCATCGCGATTGGCTCACGCCATCGCATCTGTGACCATCGCGACGGTTCACTTTTGGACCATCGTGATTGTTCACGTTGACCGTTGACTGACGCCATCGTGATTGTCCGCCTGATCGAGCCATCGCGACGGTTCACATTTACGCCATCGCGATTGTCCGCCTGATCGAGCCATCGCGATTGCTCACATTTGGACCATCGCGACCGTGCACTTCACGCCATCGCGACGGTTCGCGCATCACGCCATCGCGACGGTTCACACTTCACGCCATCGCGACGGTCCCAGACCATCGCGATTGTTGCAGACCATCACGATTGTGCACCCCCATTGCAAATTTTAGGATTTCATTTTTTGGCCAATTTTGAAGCTATTTTTGGGAAATTTTTGGGTGATTAGACTCGACCCCTTAGCTCATATTTGGAGAAAAACCTGTTTGTTAGTTTTTACCCCTCCAAGGCCTGAACGGTCATAACTTTTTCCTCCGAAGTCCGTTTTTTGAGCTTAATAGCTCATTAGAAAGCTCTTGACGAGTACTACGTGACCTCAACTGTTTTTTTTTTTTAAGAATACATCCATTTTTAGATAAGCTATTTTGAGGTTGACCTAGTTTGGGACTAGAAAGCCAGGGGGCAAGCATTGAAAAGTTGGGCAAAAGGGAAGGGACTTAAAAGTTGTATATACTCAAGTGCTTGATCATCCAACTGTGAATTGGTCTAATATCGAATTTTTCCAGGTCTAGCAAGGGCAATCAAAGGCAAGCAAGGCAAGCAAGGCAAGGCAGTGAAGGGCATAAAGCTTGGGAAGCGCGGCTTCTTGGGCATCAGAGCAACCAGAAAAGCTGACTCGAGGTTGGAAAATTACTCAACCCCCTAAGTCAATTCTTAGCTTAGGATAAACGTTAGCATTATGGATTCAAGACGATAAGAACGCCTCAAGTTCAAGAGAATTAAATTTATCAAGTTCAAGACTAAAGTAAAGGTGTGTAACACGAAAACCTAAAGGAAAGAACATAAGTCTGACGGAACGAGAACTCAAAGTACCACGGAAAGTCAAATTCTTGACGCATACATTAAGACAAGAATCTAAAGGAATCTAAAAAGAATCAAGAAAGTAATAACAAAGAATCATTGACGATCTGAGCATGTACTGAGTGTGCAAGGAAGAAAATTAATGAACCTTAGATCGGGCAAACATATAGGCAAGTCAGATCGACGAAGCCTTAGATTATCAGAGGCAAGTGTAAGAACTACTGCACGATCGTGGGCTCAACAATTGAACACTAGTTATCCCTACAAGAACTCAGATACTAGCGAATCAGAAATGGCATTTAGTGCAGAAAGACCGGAAGGAGGGTCGAATATAGCATACCTGGAAAGACCTGAAGGACCCTATAGAACGCAACTAGAGTTTCTCCGAACCAACCGATTAGGTGCTCGCATCTATGAGGATGGTTTGCAAAGGCAAGTGGTGCAAATGCACAACCCCGATCAACCCATTGGATTGGAACACCCAGTGGTGAAATTTGAGAGAGACGCGTACATAGACAAGGAAGGAACAATGTACATCTTAAGTACGCAGCCAAGCAATACCAACGAGTTTGGTGTGATTCAGCTAGAGACGGAAACTAAATCTCAAGGAAAAGAACCATTAGAAGAGCCTAGAACGCCTAGAGGGAAATCTGTACTGACACGAGTACTAATCCCAAAATGGATCCCTCAGGACAACAAAAGCATAGAGTTGTTTGTAAATAAAGAAACTGATGAAGCCTTTTGGAGATACAAGACAGAACTACTTAGTGAGGTAGGTATCATCACAATATACGAGTTCAAGGACCCGGATACACCTGGAAAGGTTGTATACCTAGATGAGACTTTAGAAAGAGTCTTTGTGGTGGCTGACCACGCAAAAAACACATACACATGGAGAGGTGAATTGGTATTCCCTCCATCTAGAACGAACATGAATACAAGTCAACAAGGGCAGGAACATCCTCAGCCCATGGCATGCAAAGAGAAAAGAATAAAGAAAGACCCGAAGTAAGCTTCACTCATCCCATAGGGAGAGATAGAACAACCACGGACACTAATAGAGCGGATAGACAAAGAGATCATGGAATACCAGGTGGTAGATATGATTTTCCTCTACCTAGACCACGTGAACACGCAAGAATATTGAGACCCACTCAATTAGTAAAATCAATGAAAAATTATTTTGATGGGACAGGAGATCCCTATGACCATGTGCAGAATTCAAGCAAGTACTAAGAGCCGAACAAGTTGAAGACATGTTCACGCAATACAATGCATTTGGGCTAACGTTAAAGAATACCGCTTTAACTTGGTTCCAACCGTTGCAACAGAGGCAATTTAGAGACATCCATCACTTTTTAGAGTCATTCATCACTGAATTCTCTAAAAGTGGGATTAGACATGACACGTCTTCGCTGATTCATAGCTTTAAACAGACCCCTCAGGAAACAGTCAGACTGGCAGGACATAGGTTTAGACAATATGCTGAACGATGTCCAATGCAAGAGCTACCCTCACAAGCCAAACAAGTGTCATTGTTTCTAGATGGCTTGTTGAGCTCTAAACTACGCTCCTATGTGTACCTAAAAGAACCCAGAATGCTAGAGCAATGTGTAAGAATTTGTATAGACATTGAGGACAACTTAGGAGACGAGTTGGAACTCTCAAAGGTCTATAAGGACTCAGACTGTTCATCTCTAGCATCCACAAAATTGTCCAGCTCAATAGAAGACCTAGCCGAAAAAGTGGCCCAGAAACTAGGAGTTTCTAGTAAACCTATGGTGCTAACAAACAGGCGTTGTTACACTTGTGGTGGAAATCATTTGGCAAATGTGTGTCCCAATGCACCACAACCTCAAGCCAACCCTAGTGGCCAATACTGTACAATTGAGAGAAGATACACGAATCATACGGCTCAAGACTGCCCATACAACAAATAGACCGTGAGACAGAACTACCCGCAAGCATACCAACAGCCAGGTAGGTATCAAGGCCATTACAATGCTCAGCCTTATTACTATAGGCCTCCTTAGAACTACCCATACCAGGCTCAATAGAGACCTCAACCTATCTTAGCTCAGCAGCCACCCCCACCAGCGAATGTCATCTCAGTCAAATACGCTGCTGCAGAAGAGAATCTAAGTAGGGCCTTAGTGCCTTCTTCACCTTTGATCACAGAGAGTGACCCGAACTCAAACAGTTTTGACTCTACGCATGTAGATAGTCCACCTGCATATTATACAGAGTCACCAAAACATGTGGAGACATATCATTACGATAGCCCACCAGTGGAACCTAGTTGGGAGCCAGATTATGCTAATGTAATGTACACAAACCCAAATCCACGGCCCCACTTGAGACAACAAAGACCACAAGGCCCTAGAGGACCATGCTTTAGGTGCCAAGGAGACCATTTCATAAAGGATTGTCCACATCCCCCGATATCAGGACAATCACAGTACTATAACATACAAGGCTTTTGCGCCGATTGTGGCAAAGAGCACATAATCAAAGATTGTCCTAAGAACCCAGTTAATGCTTCAAATGTGACACCGATCAATGTGATAGGCATTGTAAACAATGCAGATGGATCCAACCCTACCTACGTGCCTATCCAAGCTATAATAAGAGCCCAGGCACTCTTACAGAACCAACAGCTTAATCAAGAGAAAGTAGCTGGAAGTAGTGAAATTGCAGAATCTAGCAGTAAAAAGACGAAATCTTGGAAAGATTCTAGAGAAAGGATAAAGAGAAAGTGGAGTAAAAAGATAACTGAGTTGGAAGGAAGTTTAAAAGAGTCTAGAGCCAAAATCCTAGAATTGACTTTGCAGGACTTGAATCAAGAGAATCCAGATCAAAAATCAGGATCAGTTTTAGCGGAACTCATACCAGAAGATCTAGACATGATGTTTCGTGCATATCAGGCTAGATTAAAAGAGGGACCTCAAGTAGCTGAAATGAGTAAGAACTACCCTCGAGCTGATCTAGAAATTGAGAGAACTAAACTTTGCATGAAGATGGTAGAATTAGCACAAGCTTTGTTTGAAGCCTCTAGATATCTTAATTGGAATAACATGGCAAAACCGGAATTACACTTTCAAGGACTAATGGAGAGGCTAGAATACTTGATAGAAAGCAAAGAGAAAAAGGATCGGCATAGGAACCCTATGATCCCAGAGACACAGGAAGGAATGCACCATCCCTGTCTCAAGTACCCAATACAGAAAATCAAGACAAACTGTCTTCCATACATAGGTACTCACATGAATTTTTGAGAGAAATACAAGAAGAGAAATGGAGAAAAGAACAAGGAACCCATCCTCCTATTCAAGAATTAGATGACTTGCAGGAACAATTTCCCCAAGACATTCCCTCTATTTACGATGATGTAGAGGAAGAACAACTGAGTGAACACACAGGATTTGAATCTAATTCTTTACAAGAATTACCTCAGTTCACAGGACCTTGGGAAGCAAAGTCTATTAGTATGAGAGCACCCACGATAATAGTGAGGAATGAAGAATCAGTAATCCCTAGAAACACGGAAGTGATCAAGAATACCAAAGTACAGTGTAACCTTACTCTAGAGGAGTTGTTAAAGGTTAAACCAGAATTGTGGAAACATGTAGCAAATCAATTCCCGGGATTGCTACTACTCCCTCACAGATAGGATCACATAAGAAGGTACCAGAGATACCCGTAGAAAAGATAGGAGATGTAAGCAAAGGAGAGGAAGGTAACACTTATCTTCCAATAACCCATCAGGGCTACACCACGAAAGCCATCTTAGATTCAGGAGCCGGAGTAGCCATTGCTACCACCGCTTTATGGAAACGTTGGGGTAAGCCAGCACTCAGACCTACCAGGATGAAGCTACAAATGGCTGACGGACATATAGAAAAACCATTCGGCTTACTAGAAGGCATATCTCTCACCACTTGTGGTGTGGAGTTTGAGCATACCTTCGCCATTTGTGACTTTGCGAAAAATCATGCGTATGAGATGATATTGGGACGACCATTCATGCGTCAGTTGCAAATTGTACAAGATTGGGGAACTAAATCTTTGTACTTGCAACATTTAGGAGTGACTACTAAAGTCAACCTTAAAGACTATTCACATAGAGATGTACCCCCAATACAATGGAATACCATCCATAAGACACCAGTAGAAACAGAATCCGTGCACTCATTAGAATCAGATCCTTCTTGGTTGCACGAGGATACTCACTTATGGATGTGTAAAATAGCCAAACAAGAGGAAGAAAGGTTAGAAGCAAGGACCTTAGGTGCAGAACAACATTCACGAACCCTTCAAGACCCAGCATATGCACCGGTAGTATTCCCTGACGAAGAGTTTGAACCCCATGGTTGGGCAGAAATCCTAGCAACCATGGATGTAGCCATCAATGAGGAACAATGGACACCCCACTGTGACGAGGATTGTTAAGGAAACACTCACGAATTTGACACAATAAACAAGACAGAAACGGAATCTTCAGAAAATCGGTGCACAGGTGTACAGTATGCGAAGTTAGTGCGCGGTGTCCGCACAACAGAGCAATTAACCGCGGCGGGCGCGTAAGGCGCGCATAACGCGAATTGAAGAATGACAGAGCAGAGGAGCGCCAAAGAAAGTGTATATATATACAGCAAAGGTTGAAGAAAAGAGTGTGCGTGTATGCGAGTGACGCAGAAGTATGAAAGAGAATCATAGATGATATACAGAGGAGAACGAGAGACTGAGAGAAGACGCCATAGATCGCGTATGAGTGAAGAGAGATTTAGAAGTGCTCAGAAGACGCCATAGATCGCGTATGTACAGATGAATAACACAAGCCTGAAGTGTCGGGTCTTTTCATCTGAAGAGAGATGGTAATAAGAAACTACTCACTGTAGGAGAGTTTCTGTAACTTGAGCAAGAAGAGGCCAAGCTTACTTGTACACATCTTCTCTAATCGAAAACACATGTTCATGTGGATGTCTGCGCGCAATCTTTACTTGTGAAGAATCTGAAGTTATTTCGTGGAAGTTTCATTTCTCGTTTACTGTCACGACTCGTTACTAAACGTGCTTCAGTACCTTCTCTGTAAACGCATGTTTCGGCGTATAACAGTTTACTCAGTAAACATGTTTCAGTAATTTCTGGTCAGTTACAGTTTCTCAGAAAACAAGTTTTTTCGGTAGAACAACGAAGTATAACTCATAGCAGAGTTTGAAGCTTTGTATGAGAGATAGCTCATCTTGTAGCTAGACGTCTCTACTTTAAGCTGATCACAGTTTCCGGTGGAATGAAGATGTACACACAGTACAAAAGTTAACCGGAAAGTAGCAGTTCAGAACTGTGAAATTCCCAGAAGGAAGTTCATTCGGTGAAGCAAGCTCACACACTACTTCTCTATGTCACATAAGTTCATCTGAAGCAATTACGAACAGAACTAAGTTTATTTCGGTGAAGTTTCGGTACGACTACGGTGTCAGTCCAGTAACAGTTTGGTGAAGTTTCGGTGGAACCTGAGTCGCAGAATAACATAGTTAAAGCGACGTAAATTAGGCTGAGCTACTGCTGATTACAGAGGTGTTCTGAATCACTCTAGCTTAGCATTCTATTTCGGTGGCGCGACAATTTCCGCAGGCCTGACAAAGTTCAAGCCTTGTCGTGAAACTCACCTTCAGGGCGAAAGTATTTCCGCAACAGTAGGCGTTAGAGCCGAAGCTTCTCGCCAACAAATTCCAACATTTGGAATCGGAGCTAGTTAATCTCCCAACTTTTGGTATCAGAGCGGGTTAGTTTTCCCAAGAATCGGTATAAGAGGCGGATCATTCCACGAGAGGAAGAAGATCATGGCAGATCATGTCCAAATTGATAAACTGGACAGAGATAATTATCCCGCATGGGTAATGCGCATGGAAGCCTTACTTATGAGTAAGGAGTTAATGATGTACGTAACCGGAGAAGAAAAGAAGCCGACCTTCGAAGATGATAGTCAACCGGAAAAAGAAGAACTAGAAGCCCTAAAGCTGTGGCAGAAGAAAGATGCAACGGCAAGAGCCTACATCTACAACACTGTGTCAGATCATCTGCTACCGCACATTAGAGGTCTGGAGAAAGCAGAGGACATATGGAGCGCATTGGAAGATCACTTCCAAAATACTACGAAAGCTAGGAAAGCCAGCCTATGGTCCGAGTTCACAACGTTCAAAAAGAAGCCAAGTCAAAGCATCAGTGACTACGTCACTAAAATGAAGGATCTAGCAGATAGTCTTGGATCCATAAATGAAGAAGTCGAAGATCATAGATTGATAGCGCAAGTGCTCACAGGTTTGAGAGGAGATGAAAGGTGGAAACCTTTCGTACTATCAACTGAACTCTCCCTAAATCATTTTGTACCAGAGTTAAATCAGCTGCTTGGTTTGATGCTCACATATGAGCAAGACCTGAAAGGAGACGCAGACAAAGGACATAGCTCAGCAATGTATATGAAGAACAAGAAGAAAGAAAAGGGTAAGCCAAAAGACGAAGAAGAATCGAGCTCTCAGGCCTATTACGCAAGAGGTAAAGGCACTGGCAGAGGAAAAGCAAAAGGAAGAAGCCGCCAGAATACCACCAAGAAAGCTTGCTGGATTTGTGGACTAAGTAACCACCTGGCGCATGATTGTTGGCACAATCAACAAGGACCAAATCAAAATCAAAACAACAATAGCAGAGGCAGTAGCAGAAGAAATCAAAGCAACCTCCAAAGAGGAAGACAAAGCCAAAGAGGAGGCTACGGTAGAGGTGGAGTAAGAAGTTGGGGACAGAGCCAATCCTACAACACCACCTACAACAACTACGCAAATGACACACAGAATGAAAGTCATACATCGTTGATGATGAATTCAATCAGCACATCAGAAAATGAAGACCTAAAGGTATTTTACATTGATTCTGGATGCTCTAATCATTTGTCAGGAAATATAGAACTAATGTCAGAACTAGAGAAAGGTAGTTCTAGTCACACTGTTCAAACAGGTGACAATACAAGACACAAAGTACAATCAATCGGAAAGGTGAAGTGCAAGAGTGGAGCAGATTTGCTAACCAATGTTTTGTATGTTCCAACAATACCGAAAAATCTGATCAGTGTGGGACAGATAGTCGAAAAAGGGTTTCAGGTCAGATTTACAAACAAAGGAGTATTTGTAGAAGATCCCAAGAACGGATATTATCAGATCGTTTCTGGTAAGAAAGAAGGCAGACTCTTTACCCTAAGAGTACAAGGGAACATTGGCCAAGCGCTGCTCACACATGATGAAAAGGTAATTACAGAACTTGATCTCTGGCATAAGAGATTAGGTCACTTTCACGAAAAAGGAATCAAAGCTATGATAGCGAATCAGTCTGTACTGGGATTACCGAACGTACAGAACCAACATATGATTCACAAATGCGAGGCCTGTCAAATGGGAAAAGCCCACAGGTTACCTTTCCAGAAGAAAGGATTCAAACATGATGATGTGCTAGAACTCATACATACAGATGTATGGGGACCAACGAAAGAAGGATCAATCAGCGGATCAAGGTACTATGTTTTATTCATTGATGATGCCACAAGGTGGATAACTCTTTATGTTCTGAAAGAGAAATCAGAAGTATTTGGAGCTTTCAGACATTTTCATGCATATGCCGAAAGACTCACCGGACGAAAGCTGAAAAGACTAAGGTCTGATGGAGGGGGAGAATACTTCTCCCGAGAATTCAACGATTATCTTTGGAATGCAGGTATTAAGAGAGAAATAACCTGCAGGTATACACCACAACAGAATGGTGTAGCAGAAAGGAGAAACCGAACTCTAGTCGAGTTTGCACGGGCTATGCTAAAAGAAAAGAATTGCCCGGATTATCTTTGGGCTGAAGCCGTAAACACAGCTACATACCTGGTAAACAGATTACCATGTACAGCGTTAGAAGGAATGACCCCTTATGAAGCCTGGTGGGGAAAGAAGCCAACACTTGATCACTGCAAAGTGTTTGGATCAGTAGCGTATGCTTACGTACCGTCTCAACTGAGACATAAGCTTGAACCAAAAGCAGAGAAATATGTATTCGTCGGATATGACGAGAAACAGATGGGTTACCGGTTATGGAGCCCTCTAACCAAACATTTTACTGTTTCCAGGGATGTAACATTTGATGAACAGAAAAGCTGGTATGCAGATCAGAGTCATACAGCTGAAGAATTTGAAGAAGAGATAAAAAGAAGAGAGAAAGGAAAATCAATTGTTCAGGTAAACAAAGAAGAAGAGGCAAGTACGTCCAGAACCGGAACAGGTATAAGGAACGAAGATGAAGACGGGTACTCAGACACACACGAAGAATATGAGCTAAGAAGGTCAAACAGAGTAAGAAGACAACCGGAAAGATACTCGTATGATACATCATATATAACTCAACAAGATTATGCATATATGGTCAAAGAAGGGGAGGAACCTCAGAGCTATGACAAAGCCAAAAACAAGAAGCAATGGCAAGAAGCAATGAAAGAAGAACTCATCGCACTGGAAGAGAACAAGACATGGGAACTTGTTCCTAAACCGAACGGTAAGAAAGTAATTGGAAATAAATGGGTGTTCAAAATAAAGAAGCTTGCAGATGGAAGGATAGCCAGACATAAAGCGAGACTGGTTATCAAGGGCTATGCTCAGACGCATGGCATAGACTATGACGAGACATTCAGTCCGGTGGCAAAGATGTCAACCATAAGAACAGTGATTGCTATAGCAGCATCAAAAGGATGGAAGCTAAGTCAGCTAGATATAAAGAATGCATTCCTGAATGGATATATATCAGATGAAGTCTATATGGAACAACCGGAAGGGTTTATAAGTTCCAGATACCCAAACTTTGTTTGCAGGTTAAGGAAAGCACTTTATGGACTGAAGCAAGCTCCAAGAGCTTGGAACTACAGACTCGTGAAGTATCTGAACGAACTTGGATACCAAAGCTCGAAGGCAGATGCAAGTCTACTCATCAAAAGGACAGAAGAAGGAATGATCTACATTTGTATCTATGTAGATGACATAATAATTACAGGAACCTCAGATGCAGGAATCACAGAGGTAAAGAAACTGCTGGAAAAGGAATTCAAGATCAGTGACCTGGGAAAGTTATCATACTTTCTAGGTATGGAAATCACATATACAGATCATGGTGTATATGTCACACAAGAAAGGTATCTCCTGAACTTACTGAAGAAGTTCAATATGGAAAATTGCAGAGAAGCTTCAACACCGCTTGAAGTAAATCATAAACTCAGCAAATACAGTGGTACAAAATTTAAAGATATGAAGAAGTATCAATCGTTAGTAGGAAGCTTAATATATGCTACGCTAACAAGACCGGATCTTAGTTTTCCGGTGGGAGTTCTCTCACAGTTTATGCATTGTCCGACAGAGCAACATTGGGTTGCAGGACAAAGAGTTCTCAGATATATCAAAAGAACTATAAAAGAAGGATTATATTATCCTTTTACGTCAGATATAAAGCTCAGAGCATATAGTGACTCAGATTGGGCAGGAAGTCAAGATGACCGAAGATCAACGCACGGGTATATGATATACCTAGGAGATAAGCTGGTAAGCTGGTGTTCGAAGAAGCAACACACAGTAGCTTTATCATCAACAGAAGCAGAATACAAAGGACTGGTAGAAGCAGCAAAAGAAGTAATATGGATGCAGACTTTACTTAAAAGCATGGGTATAGATCAAAGTATACCGATCATACATGGAGATAATATGAGCTCGCTGTATCTTGCAGCGAATCCTGTGTTTCATGCAAGGACAAAACACATAGAGATTCAGTACCATTTCCTAAGAGAAAAAGTAATGGAGAAAGAGATAGAAATAGTCTACACTCCTACGAAAGATCAGATTGCAGATATTCTAACAAAGAGCTTGGATGGAACAAAGACAAACAGATTCAAAGAGATGGCAGGTATAAAAGAAAGAAAGATATATGGAAGACCGGAAGAAGTCAAATTAGTGATTGAGGGGGAGCTGTTAAGGAAACACTCACGAATTTGACACAATAAACAAGACAGAAACGGAATCTTCAGAAAATCGGTGCACAGGTGTACAGTATGCGAAGTTAGTGCGCGGTGTCCGCACAACAGAGCAATTAACCGCGGCGGGCGCGTAAGGCGCGCATAACGCGAATTGAAGAATGACAGAGCAGAGGAGCGCCAAAGAAAGTGTATATATATACAGCAAAGGTTGAAGAAAAGAGTGTGCGTGTATGCGAGTGACGCAGAAGTATGAAAGAGAATCATAGATGATATACAGAGGAGAACGAGAGACTGAGAGAAGACGCCATAGATCGCGTATGAGTGAAGAGAGATTTAGAAGTGCTCAGAAGACGCCATAGATCGCGTATGTACAGATGAATAACACAAGCCTGAAGTGTCGGGTCTTTTCATCTGAAGAGAGATGGTAATAAGAAACTACTCACTGTAGGAGAGTTTCTGTAACTTGAGCAAGAAGAGGCCAAGCTTACTTGTACACATCTTCTCTAATCGAAAACACATGTTCATGTGGATGTCTGCGCGCAATCTTTACTTGTGAAGAATCTGAAGTTATTTCGTGGAAGTTTCATTTCTCGTTTACTGTCACGACTCGTTACTAAACGTGCTTCAGTACCTTCTCTGTAAACGCATGTTTCGGCGTATAACAGTTTACTCAGTAAACATGTTTCAGTAATTTCTGGTCAGTTACAGTTTCTCAGAAAACAAGTTTTTTCGGTAGAACAACGAAGTATAACTCATAGCAGAGTTTGAAGCTTTGTATGAGAGATAGCTCATCTTGTAGCTAGACGTCTCTACTTTAAGCTGATCACAGTTTCCGGTGGAATGAAGATGTACACACAGTACAAAAGTTAACCGGAAAGTAGCAGTTCAGAACTGTGAAATTCCCAGAAGGAAGTTCATTCGGTGAAGCAAGCTCACACACTACTTCTCTATGTCACATAAGTTCATCTGAAGCAATTACGAACAGAACTAAGTTTATTTCGGTGAAGTTTCGGTACGACTACGGTGTCAGTCCAGTAACAGTTTGGTGAAGTTTCGGTGGAACCTGAGTCGCAGAATAACATAGTTAAAGCGACGTAAATTAGGCTGAGCTACTGCTGATTACAGAGGTGTTCTGAATCACTCTAGCTTAGCATTCTATTTCGGTGGCGCGACAATTTCCGCAGGCCTAACAAAGTTCAAGCCTTGTCGTGAAACTCACCTTCAGGGCGAAAGTATTTCCGCAACAGTAGGCGTTAGAGCCGAAGCTTCTCGCCAACAAATTCCAACATTTGGAATCGGAGCTAGTTAATCTCCCAACTAGGATGGCTATGATATTTCAGTTTTTACGATAGAACCAATCATGTGCGATGCAATTTTAGAGGAATGTGAACCTAACACTGATGCATTTGAAGATGCAAGTGATTTCGATTTAGAATCAATTATCATGGACCCACCCTTTGCATCAGAAGAAGAATATTTTTACGAAGTAGAAACTCACCCTCAGAAACAGGAAGAAGTTATGAATGATGTGAGGTTAGCCACAGAAGTGACTAACAAGAGTGAAGGCAAGAAAAGAAAGAAGAAAGAAACCATGTCAGAAAAAGAAGAATCTATGTTTGAAGTACCCGAGAACTTCAAGAAATATGAAATCGAAGATAGAAGGATCATGGTACAAATGCCTAATAGAAAGGCGAATGACAGACAAGTATATGATAACCGAGAGAAAACCAAGAAAATAATAGTAGCCATAGAAGGAGAAGAAGAAAAATGTACATACATAGGGCATGATTTGACGAAGGAAGAAGAAGAAGAGCTAGTTGCCCTATTGCGCGAATATAGAGATGTGTTCGCTTGGAGTTACAAAGATTTGAAAGGAGTAGATCCAGATATATGTTCTCATAGAATCCCTATGACTCCAGATGAAAAACCTACGAAACAGAAACCTTACACGTACAATGATAACTACGTTGCGAAGATTAAAGAGGAGATAGATCGATTGATAGAAGCAGGATTCATCTATGAAATTGAGCATACCGAATGGGTATCCCCCATTGTGGTTGTGCCCAAGAAGAACGGAAAATTGCGTGTGTGTATTAACCTTAAAAAAGTTAATGCCGCCACAATTAGAGACAATTATCCTCTTCCTATCATGGAACACTTATTGGAAAGAGTTGCGGGCAAGGAAGTTTACAGCTTCCTTGATGGTTTTTCAGGCTATAATCAAGTAGCCATTGCTCCAGAGGACCAACACAAGACGCCATTTGCCACTGAATGGGGCATATTTGCATTTCGTGTAATGCCATTTGGCTTAACAAATGCACCTGCCACTTTCCAGCGACTCATGTGTCATGTTTTTAAGGAATTCTTACGCAAGAGTTTGGAAGTTTATGTCGATGACATATGTGCTCACTCTAATATTAGGCAGACGCATATTCCCAAGTTAAGACAAATATTTGACAAATGTCGAGAATATCAGGTTTGTTTGAACCCAGAAAAATGCGTTTTCATGGTCAGGCAAGGCAAAATTCTAGGACACATTGTGTCAAAAAATGGAATCTCTACGGATGAGGAAAAAGTGAAGGTAATTGCAGAATTACCTAGACCAACTAATGTGAAAGAGGTACAGGCATTTATGGGCCATTGTGGTTATTATAGAAGATTCATACACATGTATGCAATCATAGCCAAGCCTTTGTACTCTCTTTTAACCAATTTTGAATGGACAGATGAATGTGAAAATTCATTCAATGAACTTAAACGACGCTTGTGCTCAGCACCTATATTGACTACCCCAAATTGGAGTAAGCCATTCCATGTACATGTGGATGCATCCAATTACGCCATAGGATGTGTGTTAGCACAACCCACGAGTGAAAGTAACATAGATCTCCCCATAGCTTACGCGAGCAGACAATTGAACGCAGCAGAAAGAAATTACACCACGACGGAACGAGAAGGATTAGGGATGATCTACGCGGTAAAGAAATTCAGACATTACTTGTTGGTCAACAAATTCAAGTTCTTTACAGATCATCAAGCCCTATTGTACCTAGTCAACAAACCATGTAACACAGGACGACTCATACGTTGGTTTCTATTTTGGAGTATGATTTTGAAGTAGTAGTCAGGAAAGGAAAGACACATCTTAGAGTTGACCACCTCTCAAGATTAACCTCAGGAGAAGCTCCTCAAGGAGTAGCGGATGATCTACCAGATGCATACTTGTTTAATCTTGAGATAGCACCAGAATGGGCTAAGCCTATAGTCCCTATTCTGACGTACGGACCCAAGAATCCTAAGATAAAGATCAAAGAAGGAGAGATCACCAAGTCTCAGAGATACCAAATCATAGCAGGAAGCATATATAAACAGGATAATCAAAAGATTCTTGCTTGTTGTGTAGATGAATCAGAACATGCAAATTGGTTGCAATTAGCACACATAGGTGCATTAAAGCAACATCATTCGAAACATCGAACACTACAGACTCTGCATAGGCTAGGAGTATACTGGCCTACGATGGAAGCAGATGTCTACAAGCTGTGTAAAGAATGTCATGTTTGTTGTGAAAGACCACCAGTAGAGCATGCTACATTGTATCACGTGTCTCTCACACCAGACTGGAGTGAATCGTTAGTGACATACTTGAGGACGAACACATTCCCTCAAGGAATGACCTTAGCACGACAACGCAGTCTGTAGCAGGAAGCTCAAGACTATTCACTTATTGGCCAATCTATACAAAAGAGGACGAGATGGATATCTAAGACAATGTGTTCATGAAAGCGATTATCTGAGCATACTAGAGACTGCACACCAAGGTGTTGCAGGAGGTCATTTTGGACCCGATAGGATAATCAAAGCCATCCTCTTTGCAGGATTATGGTGGCCCACTCTTCACATGGATGCACATACCTATGTTGAGAGATGTGATGTGTGCCAAAGAACTCAGTTTCCTACTCGCAGAGATGAAATGCCATTGAAACCCATGATGGGCGGACGTGCATTCTCTAAGTGGGGTATAGACTTTGTAGGACCCATTAACCCCCCTGCAAAAGGTACACATGCGGAATACATTATTGTTTCCACAGATTATCTTACGAAATGGGTAGAGGCAAAAGCCACAAAAAAGAATGATGCACACACAACTACAAAATTCTTATTTGAGAATGTCTTTACAAGATATGGATTGCCTATAGAGTTAGTGAGCGATCGCGGGACTCATTTTCTAAACCAAGTCATTGAACATTTGTTACAGGATTTTATGGTGATTCATAAGAAATCCGCACCATATCATCCTCATGCCAATGGTCAGGCTGAAAGCACTAATAAGATCCTTTGTAACGTACTGACGAAACTCGTGAACAACAAACGTTCAGATTGGGACAAACAGTTACACCACGCTGTTTGGGCATATCGAGTGGCCTACAAGACGTACTCAATGCAACTCCCTTTCAGATGGTTTTTGGTCAGAATGTAGTGCTTCCTTTGGACTTCTTGATACCGACCCTTAAGGTTGCACAAGAACATCAGTGGACCGGCCATGAATTATCAGAAAGAATAATGGATTTGGAATGATTAGGAGAAACCAGGCTAAAGGCAGCAGCAGGAATATATGCAGCGAAGAAGCGACAGAAAGCATATTTTGATGCACATGTGAAAGATAAAGGCCTAAAAGAAGGAGATTTAGTTCTAGTATATACGCTGAAACAACACGCACGGAAGTTAGAAAAGCGAGGTTATGGACCTATGATCATTAACAGACTCTCGACAAGTGGAGCAGTACAGTTAGCCACCTTAGAAGGAGACATAATGCCTAATTACATTAGTGGCTGTAGAGTCAAGTTATATAAGGAACCTCTTACTGAGGATATGCTTAGACGACTCACGTTGGCAAAGAAGCGTAAGGAGGAAGAAAATAGAATACGAGCTGAAGCTCAGGCAGAAGCTATAGAACGCATTAAGCGCATGAAGTTAAGAAGACAAGGACTAGGGAGAGAACATTATAACCATCTAGAAACTACACCCAGATATCCCATGGCCATGTGTCAAGTAAAGTCAACCACTCATCCTAGCATAGTGGACAGGAGACCATTCATTATAGTTAGGCTAGAGAACGGCAACCCTTGCCAAGAGCTTAGGGCTTTAACTGACTCAGGTGCTGCGACTAGTGCGATTAGATGGTCCCACTATAAGGATTCAGGAATAGAAATGCGGCCAATTGAGGCATACCTCATAGGGCTAGGAGGCATGGAAACCCCTTGCATGGGTGAGGTGGACCTTCCTATCCTCATTAAGGATGTGACCATGACAGCGAAGCTACTAGTGTGCCATGATGACGACCTGATAGAACCCCTAATCCTTGGCCAAGATTGGCTATACGATCACTCAGTGGACCTAAATCTTAGACAAGGCTCCTTACAGATTGGAACCTTAGAGAAGAAGCGAGTGATACCGCTTGACTTCCCTAACGGCATTCCAATTGAGGTTTGTAACCCTAGACCCTATGAAATACATGCGACGGAAGACCGAAAGATCTTGGGTCAGATCAGTCACGTTACGTCTACACCAACCCACTCGGGCTTGGCTATGGATAGTTGTCAATCGGAAGGACGACAGGAGATCTTCCCTGGGGCTTCTTGCAAACTAGAAGGAGCAGCTACCCAACCGCTAGGGCAGATGGACACAATCAGCGGTCAGGTGGGTTGCATCAGCGGCCAAATGAGCACAACACCCTGCGGTGCTCATCCTTCCAAACTTGCTGCAGACTGGCCTAGATTAAAGATAAAGAACGAATCACTTCCTAATGGGCAGGTCACGCAAGTGTTGGATCTCCCTTCTTTTCCAAAGCAGAGCGTCCAATGGACCTCTCAAACCCAACCACGAAGGAGTCAACCACAACAGAGGAACCCAGACCGACGACACCACCAGAGAAGACAAGGAAAGCAGCAGTATCAACATCACAGAACAAGTGGCACGAGACAAATATGGGTGCCAAAAGGACAGCAACCACAGGCTATTGGCAACACTGCAGACAAGAACAGGACAAAGTTTCAAAAGAAGCAGAGTCAGTATCCAAAGTCCCCTCAATCTTCTTCTACAAGTACAAATACTCGGCAGATTTGGATCGCCAAGAAGTATCTTATCAATCGACCCACACCCATGCAGATTTGGGTACCCAAACAATGTATTATAGCCCAACCCTCAAGCCATGTAATATATACCCCTCAGAAATCTTTCCATCCTTCAATACCACCAAACCCGATACCACTTTTTGTCCCTCAGCAGAACCACACCACCCACCCAAAGACTCTTAGGAAATGGATACCGAAATGTATCCAGACGTCTTCTTGTACCCCCTTATCTGACAATTCTCCCACCCCGTTTAAACTCCACCCTTGTAATAATTCACCCTCAACCAAACCTTGTATAAATTCACACACCATAACCCCACATCATGCATAATGAACGCTCATCAAGAAATGTATGCATAATCTGAACCATGTAGGTGTCTAGAGACCTTCATTAGCTCTGCAAAGAATCATTGCATCAATCACTTCACGACACTTGGCTACACGGGTTACACATTGGTTATGGAAAGGGATTGCGGTCTCACCTTAATGGGATCATAATTAATTTCCATGCTAATCTGTTAATCTTTTGTAGCAGATCTTTTCCATTAGCTCGTCAGTCATCATGCAAACCGACGAAGGACCATCAGAAGCTGGCCCAAGCACACCAATGGCCAATATTGGAGAATTACTCGCGGAATCTCATCCGACGCTGCAACCACCAGAGTTTCAAGGTTTTCCAGGACCCATGCCAATCGACGACCCTCATAGAGGGTATACTGAGAAGATTCATCGTAATTCTCACTGGTTTCAAGGCCTAGCAGGACCATTAGCAGACGCTGATTTCATATTTGAGACCAATTTGGCATTTGATCTTCGCACATGGGCCAAGTACCAGTTCTTTTCACGAGAATTTGAAGGACTACAGAATACCCAAGATTTAACGCACGTTTGGGCACGAGCCGGATTTACAGAATATTTTAGTGACCCTCTGCCTAAACCTGATTTTTACAGATGCTTTTACCTAGTAACCACCTTGACAGCTTCAGAGAACAAGGATCTACCCGGCACATTCATGTTACCATCCTTGGTAAATGACCCTCCATTCAGAAGGTTTTATTTGTCCAAAGATTTAATTCGTGCAGCTCTCAAAATACATGGAACACACACTCCGACGGAGGGAGAACGGCTAGTCCCAGAGCAGATGAAACGTGGTGACGTAACTAAGTGGGAGGATATTTCAGTTATAACCCCTGAGCTTTCCAAGCCATTACGGATATGCATGCAGCACTTTGCTTTCCCAGCTCAGGATCGTTTTACCATGCCCCACAAAAGAATCTGGTTTGGCTTATACTTAGCATGTACTGGACCCCAAACGGTTGATCTAGCTAGCTGGATAATTGATCAGCTCTATTTGGCACAACATAGATGGGAACGAAAGAAAGTCATCAATGGGTGTTGTGCACTTACAAGGATTATATATATGTGCTTTGCATATGACCTGCCGATCGAACGTGCATTGACCAGTGAGGAACTGAAAGCATTCAAAGGGACCACTAAGAAGCCTAGAAAGTCTAGCAAAGGCAGAGCCGGAAAGCGGATGAGAGGCACTATCCTGTGCTTACAAGTCCCAGAATCACCCTCACCACAACCATCTCCAGAGCAGTCACCAACAGCAGCCACTCCCACAGTACAACCTATTCGTATCAGATTATCAAGACCAGTTGTAACAGAGGGCACCACCAGTACTGTTGCACCTCAAGCAGACACAACCCCAGAACCTATCACCACAGCAGCTGAACTTCCCACCACTATTGGTGCGGAAGCGTTCTCTTTTCCAATACCCCATTTAGAAGCAGAACAAACAGCACCACTGGATCCAACTTTTGATTTTGAAATGTCCGATGCATTCTCCAATGAGTTCCAGTTTTCAGAAGGACAATTGTTTTCTCAAGAATTTGAAAGGCCTAGTTACCCTACCACACCCAGGGATCAGCGACAAGGACAGATTGTGTCTAGCTCTGATGACGAAAGAACAGCAACCGATGACGATGAAGGAGACGATGAAGCTAGCCAGGGCACTCACGAATCCCAAGAGCATGAACAGACAGATGGCCAAGGCCAACAAATAGACACACATGGTGATACAAGTACCCATGAAGATGAAACTTGCGAAGCAGCAGCTTACACACTGGCTATTAAGAAGCTGTATAGAACTATGGAAAAAGTTTGGGCACGCAAAAAGCTGACTGAGGAAGAGAGTCAAGCAATAATAGAACAGGAACTTGTCACAGGCGGATTCGAAGACGCATACATCAAAGGATTCAGAGAGTTAGTCAAATCAGTAGGCTCCAACGAAGCCCTTAGGTACTTGCAAAGAAAGCCACTACCACAGTTTGACCCCCACCGAGTACGACTACTTTCCAAGCCCGGCGAATACATTCATGTACCAACAGGAGCACAGTCTTCAGAACAAGCCAGGGAGGCACGCCTCGTCCCCGAAAGTTCGTTGGCAGCAGAAACCATCCTTGTAGATTCCCCACCCCGCGTTACAACTGTACATACCTCAGTAGTCACTGAAGTATCGGCCACCCCAACCGCTCCTCCATCTCCGCCCACCCATCCAGCCTCCCCTCTTCACCCTCCTTCCCCCAGACCATCATCTTCTATCGCTCGTGATGTAGCAGAAATCGTCTTTACGACCACTAACCCCACACTTCCCGCACCCACTAGACCTAGTCTATCCCCTCACACATCCACCTTTCCATTCAACCCATTCCTCCATCCAGCTTTTCCATCCTTCCCCACAACTCCAAGACCCCTTTTTCCATTCCCACCACCCTTAACCTTCTCCCCAGTCTCACCTCCCCGACCCACTGTAACCCCTTTTCCCCCTTTCCACCCAGCTGCACCAGCCAGTCCCCCTGTAGATTACTCCTCAACCTTTGTAAATCCCGTATTTACACCGGCACAAGCACCCACAGTCACACCCATATTCACAGTCACCGCATTGGACACGTCCAATGACATGGACATCTCACCACCCACTGCACCATCACTCACTTCACTCATAGCACAAACATATTTAGGCACCGCACAATTTTCCACAATCACCACAGCATCCACCTTCCCACCCCCATTCCCCATTCCCGTTGCATCTACACCCACTGCATCTTCATTTAGCACCCCTTTAATACTATCACCCACTGTAGATAATGCATTTCGACAGATGTTCATGTGTATGACGCAAGTCAGAGATGAGTTCACATCTCTTGGCGATAATTACAAGCAGCTGCAAAGGACAACCAATGACTTACAGCCGCAGCTTAATTTATTGTCTATTGAGAATGCCTCACTGAATAGCCGATACCAAGAATTACGAGAGGCCTATCATAAATTAGAACTAGAAAGCGAAGAAAAGACCAAGGAAGCCACTGCTGACCTAGATAACTTATTAAGAGCCCAGACAGTCCGCAATGCAACGCTAACACGAAACATGGGATTACTCAGAAGACATCTAGCAGCAGCAAAGGAAGAAAACCAGCGCATACAGGACCAGAATCGAGAAAACTTAGAAGCGGCCCTAGACCATCCAGACCAACCACTCAGTCCTAGTCGGTTCAAAGCCATTCCCTCATACTCGATGAGGATGCTGCTAGAAGATCATGTAAGATTGCTAAACGAATACGACCGCATGAACGAGGAGTTGCAGAAACTCAAAAAATATCATAAATTACTCCAGTTACGAGCACTGGCACACCCAGACATACCAGCACCTGTGGACCCCTCTCCTGACATCTTAGAGGAACTCAACACATTACGGGCCTAGGTATCAAACCTTGAATCAAGGATTGCAGTATATGAAGCACCACCAAGGCCAGATTCCCCACCTGAGCTACCAGCTGAGGAAGAAACTGTCACCATCCCGGTGGAGGAAACGTTTGAAGAGGCGTACGAGCCACAACCCATCCCAGGCGGATGCGTCACGGCCGAAGGCCAGATGACTTACGAACTCCCGACCCCCGCGTGGATGAAGACAATTGAAGAACTTGGGACAACACACTCAGCTAGAGTAGAGGCACAATTACATGCCATGGCGATGATAGAAGAAAGAATTTTACAGTCTCCATTCTTTGCTCATTTGGCCCCGCAACGATACATACCTGGGCATGAGCTACAGTATAAACCGTATTTTATGTTAATGGCCGAATACCAATTAGCCATTGAGAAAGAGACAGGTAAGAAACCATCGCATGCAACTCAATTCGAGGAGGACGATCTACCACTCGATGCACAGCAAGGAGAGATCTATCAACCAGAGTGGCGCAAAGACTTACTACAGAAGTATCCAGAAATGATGAGTACATGGGTAAAGGCACCTTTGCATTTAAAGTACAACCCATGTTGGGGACCAGTACCACGACACCGCTCCTGGACTGCCTTCGCTATTAAGGTACAAAACAATAAGCAATGCCAGGACTGGTTGAATTACCCCTATTTTAAGCCACCCATCGAGTTACCAACTGTAGGCTACATGATGGCTACAATTCGCCACTGGCTCCCTAGATTAAAGCATATGGACGATATAGCGGCGCATATGACTGTCAAAATCTTTGACATGATGCAAATGATTTTTAAAGTCTTCCGACGCGTCAAGGCACCTCATGTAAACACCCCGAGCTTTGAGCATGGCAATTTCGATCTGGTATATGATATGAGTACAACGCCATCGCTACGGGTGTGTTATGCCTGGCCTTGCAGAATAAAGTACCTACCGGCATGCTACAAGCAGACTTTCGAAGAGATGTTCACAACCGGCTTTTGGGAATACCATTCAGAGGTATTCATAAGCAGGCCTACACATTTATTACACTTATTTGCCTATGAACGAATGGTCTATTCCACACACTATCAACTCCTGCCACCGCAAGAACCACAACCAATAGACTGGGAGAAACTTGAGGCCGACCTGGCCCGAGGCATTCGTATCTCCGAGCACACCCTCGCTCAAGACCTCCTATAGAACTATATCCGGCAGACCTCACAACAAGGTTCTGTCAGGGACGACAGAAGCGAGAGGGAGGGGGGTGTTGGAAGCAGCTAGAGGCATAGGAGACGCGGAAGTATGTAAAGACGGAGCAGGGAGCCAGTCGAATCTTTTTTCAAAGAATCATGTTTTAAAAATACTTTTCAAAAACCTCCAACAGTGATTTTTATCACTATTGTAACATATGTAACATAGGAAACCCCATTTTGTAATCCATAGCTCCATTTTGTGCAAGCCGAGGAGTCCTCGAGCTTGAGGAGCTTAGGTAGAACAAGCGTATCAATTTTCGTTATTTTTAGACACCGTTTACCCTTCCAAATAGCATCTAGGACCTAATTTTTAACTATGCCGGTCACTAGATGTGAAACCGGTCAAAACTAGTCTAGAAACTATAAAAAGAGCTAGAGAGCTCATTCTTGAGGTTAGCTTGTTTGAGGTTAGAGTTCTTTTGAGCTTGTAATAGTGTTCTTGAGTAATAGAGTTGATTTCTCACCTTCCATTGTGTCTTGCTTGTCTCTTCGTAGTGTGTGTGTATGTGTGTGTGCATTTCTATGCTTCTCACCTTCACTCTCACTTCATCTCACATTCACGATCTTCATATCACTCCTATCTCTTCCGTGGATTGACATTAAGGAGGTGGAGCTTCTTAACGTGGTTCTCACCATTGTGCTAGAGCAACACTGAGCAAACGCTTTCACAACAAGTCTAGCTTTATACCTATACACACTTCCATCTCCATACCTCTTTGTCTTGTAGACCCATTTGCATCCAATGATCTTCTGGCTATTTGATTTAGGAACCAAATCCCATGTCTCATTTTCCATCAATGCATCATACTCTTTCTGCATAGCTTTCTCCCAATTTTCCTTGCCTTTTGCCTCTTCATATGTAGAACGGTCTTCATCTGCCTTTACCATATAAGCATAATCTTTAGTAGTCAAAAGAGAAGTATCATAGCTGCACCTTGTAGGTTGCCATTTGTGTCTTGATCACATTTTGGATCAAACCTTGGCACTTCTTCAACTTCAACCTGTACTTCATTGTTCTCTTCTTCATCATATATCTGAACCTTTGATTTACCTTTCTTTTGATTCACAACTTCCTCATCACCTGCATAGATATTGATTGTACCTGAATATCAAGTACCTTGCTCGTCAAATGTAACATCCTTTGATACAAGGAATTGTTTTCTGGATGGACTCCACAACCTATATCCCATCTTCTTATCATCATATCCAATGAGCACATACTTTTCAGCTTTAGGTTCCAATTTGTGTCTTAATTGAGATGGCACATATGCATATGCCAAACATCCAAATACTTTGCAATGATCTAGAGTAGGTCTCTTACCCCACCATGCTTCATATGGTGTCATACCCTGCAAAGCTTTACATAGTAATCTATTGACCAAATATGTAGCTGTATTTACAGCCTCAACCCACAAATAATTTGGGCAATTTTTCTCCATCATGGATCTTGCAAACTCAACAAGAGTTCTATTCCTCCTTTCTACTACACCATTTTGTTGAGGAGAGTACCTGCAAGTAATTTCCCTTTTTATACCTGCATTCCAGAAGTAATCACCGAAATCATTAGAGAAATACTCTCCCCCTCCATCTGATCTTAGTCTCTTCAACTTTTGACCTGTAATTCTCTCTGCATACACATGATAATGTTTGAATGTATTGAATACCTCTGACTTATCTTTGATCACATAGATAGTGATCCATCTGGTAGCATCATCAACATAAATCACATAATACCTTGAACCATTGATACTGAAATCCTTTGATGGTCCCCACACATCTGTGTGTACCAATTCAAGCTTCTCTGAATACATAAAACCATGCTTGGAATAAGATTGCTTATGAGCCTTACCTAATTGACATGCCTCACATCTGTATGTCATATGTTGACCTACAACATTAGGCAATCCAAGCACTGAACCATTGTTAACCTTATCTTTAATACCTCTTTCATTGAAATGTCCAAGCCTTTTTGTGTCAAAGATCTAACTCACAAACCTTATGTCCTCCATAGGTGAACAAGGCATGACCAATGTTACCTTGAATTTTCAATGTGAACAATCTTCCTTCTTTCTTCCCTGAAACAATTTGTTTATACCCATTGCTAGGGTCTTCCACAAAAACTCCTTCATTAGTGAACCTAACTTCATAACCTTTTTCAACAATTTGTCCTACACTTATCAGATTCTTTGGAATTGTAGGAACATACAAAACCTTACTCAAGAGAATACTTCCATCCTTGGCCTTCACTGATCCAATTGATTTCACATTGTGCTTTGTATTGTCACCTGTTTGAACTACATGATTAGTTACCTTATTCTCCAAATCAGCCATCAAAGCTATGTTGCCACTCAGGTGATTGCTACACCCCGAGTCAATGTAGAAAACTCTTTGGTCTTCACTTTTCCTTTCACAAGTTGCATTCATTATCAATGTTGAATCCCCCTTCTGATCTGAAGCATAATTATAGTAGGTATTGTTGTATTGTTGGCTTTGGAATCCTCTGCCTGCATTTCTTCCAAAATAACCTCTACTACCTCTACCTCTGAAATTACCTCTTTGATTTCTACCACCTCTTCCTCTTGAATTAAAGTTCTGATTATATCCACCATTATTTTGAGTATTATGCCAACAATCATGAGCTAGTAATTTGTCTTACCACAAATCCAGCAAGCTTTAACTCCATCTTTATTACTTCTGCCTCTTCCTCTACCTTTGCCACATCCTCTTCCTCTTAGGAAGTTAGCCTAGCTAGTTATACCTTCATCTTCATTTGCTTGTTGCTTCCCTTTGCTATTCTTCTTCTTATCCTTTGAATACATTGCTTGACCTGTACTTTTATCACCTTCACCTTTGACATCCTGATCAAAGGTTAGCATGTGTCCTAGCAACTTATTTAAATTAGGAGTAAAATGATCTAGTGATAATTCAGTAGACAAAATGAATGGTTTCCATTTGGTATCACCTCTCAAACCTGTGAGGGTTTGCCTTACCAATTTATCCTCCTCAATATCTTCATCAACTGCTCCTAATGCATCTGCAATGTCCTTCATCCTTGTTACATAATCTGAAATGGATTGTGAGGCCTTCTTCTTGAATGTGGTAAACTCTGCCCACAAGGATGCCTTCCTTGACTTTGTGGTGTTTTGGAAATGCTCCTCCAAAGCATTCCATATATCACTTGCACTTGCAAGACCTCTAATGTGAGTTAGCAAGTAGTCATTAACTCCCATATAGATAATGCTCCTAGTTTGAGCATCTCTCTTCATCCAAGTCTTCAAATCTGATAATTCATCCCTAGTTGGAACACTAGGATCTTTGAACTGAGGCTTTTCTTCTTCACCTGTGATATAACCTATCAAATCTTTGCTCATAAGATGAGCTTCCATCCTCATTGACCATGCTGGATAGTTCTCTCTATCCAGTTTCTCTATCTGAAGAGAATCTCCTATCTTTTCTTCACCTGTGTATTAAATCCTTCAAGCTTTATGAGGAATAAGGTTACCTTTGCTTCGAATCATACTCCTTTTGTCTTCCTTGATATCTTTTGACCTCCGTCTCAAGATTTGCTTTCAAGCTTTCACCTTTTGTATCTTCAAATGTTGAATTCTTTATAACTGCAACAGTCGGGGTCCTCCTTTCTTCAATTTTGATGCTTCCTGCTCTAATACCACTGATGGAGAGTGTTAATCTCCAAAAGAACAAGTTTTTATTTAAATTAGAGCACCTCTATATCAAGAATAACTTAAAACCTTCACCAATTTGGAGGATCAATACTCATCTGCTAAAATCCTGAACAAACTGTGAAGAAGATGACTACACAAAAAGTTTGTTGCACATAACTTACTCATTGACTTATCAAATGTGTAAAGTTTTTGATAGACCTTTGCACAAGGTGTTGTCTACAGTTTGCACACCTCCTCCAAGTTAAATCATTCCAAAAGACTCAGTAGATCTTGAGAAATGATCTCAACAAGTCACCTATGTCTAAAACTGTAGTTCTTTACAATCGACTTTCACACCTACAACTTCTAAAGCTTGGTTCTCCCAAATTAGAACCCGTTTATGCAAGTGCTTTTAGGCATATATGGCTTACCTTCAAACTTAGATTTTGACTCCTCACTTGTGCAAAAATTTACACTGTGCACTAAGAACTGTCCATTTCTTTGACCATCGGGATTGTGCCTGTTCAGAAGACACTTAACACTTCCTCATATATGAATGTTCCTACTCATAATTCTCACAGCTTGTTTACAATTAGGCTCTCAAACTTTAACCATAGACTCATTAACTATGGAATTAGACACCTACAAACGGATTCTTGAATTGATCAAGCACAGAAGGAGAACACACAGAAATATCGGGCGTAATTTTTCTTCATTACTGAAAAGTTTTACATCTGGATGAGAGAGCTATCTTACTCACTTCACAAGTGTCTAATGACTTCTAATTCTCTTCAATTCTTGTTCTCTCACACTCTCTCATATTTTCCCCGACATGTTTCCTTGTATATATAGGCAAATATGTACAAGCTCATCACCATATTAAAGTATACGTGAGCTAACTCTAAATTAATGTACATATGTATACACATCCTCATTCTCTGAACATGTACTTTATTCATGCTTCATATCTTGATCTTTTCTTCAATCCTTGACTTCAAAACTTCATCAAAACTTCAATTGTTGATTGCCTTGCACCAACATGATTGACCAAACTATCATCGAAAGATGTTTAAAAAAACACCTTTGTTGAATGAATAATAGGCACATTCTATTGACAAATTCATCCTGGACACTCTGTAAGAGTGTATCTCTCTCTCTCTCTACTTATCCTTCTTCTTTATTTGTGCAGAGGAGAGACTTTCTCTCTCTATCTCATCTCTCTCTCTCTACCTATCTCTCAGGTATGATAACACTTGCACCATCACCTCCATCTTGCAATAGCCTTGATTTATTGGGTGTCAAAGGACCGAACCACAAGAGCCTAGGCACCAATGCCCAAAACTTAGCATGCATCATTGTAGGGGCAGTGCCAACGGAGGAGCTTTCTCTCATTTCTACATTAGTTGTGAGGAACCTCATGAAGAGTCACCTCAAGTACAAGTGGTCGTTCAAGAACTTGTTAACAATTTGTATTACCATAAGCTTGTGTTTAGATTTAACAGATTCTACTATAGACAATAGTTCTTAATTGATAAGTTCTTTAGGCATGGTTTTTGAAATTAAGGTGATGATAAAGTACAAGTTTGGATAAATACTTTTTTGGATTATGATTATATATTGTCTATGGTTTATAAAGATAATCTTTCAAGCTTTTAACTTGTTGTTCTACTATAAATTTTTATGGTTGTTGAAATAATCAACAAGAGATGATAGTCTACATAAATCCAAATTATTGGTTATTGGGCATGAAAAAAGTAATCTAATATTTGTAGGGAGTTGGAAAATTTTATATACACTTGGATTAGGGGCTATTTGTAATTGTATTACTAGATGTGTCAAGGATTTATAGAAAGTATGTAGTTTTGTCTTCTTTAACATAAGTGGAATACTACATAATCAAGTTCATTAATGGTATATGATTATGCTTCCTCCCTAAAAATGTTTTTTTTATGAAATTTTGATAACTGAGATCTATTCTTCCGATTAAGATTGAATTGATTGGACAGTACAATGAGAGGTGGGCATAGCACTAATGGGATCCCCCTAGATCCCACAAAATAGGGGTTGGATGCATAACAACTATTAAGATATAGAGCTTGAAGGCTCACTAAGGTAGACACTACAAAGAGATGACCCTAAGGCTAGATGCAATGGTTGGTTTGAACTGGGTAGCTCAAAGCCCCTGGTTTGAACTAGGTAGCCTAAAGTCCCAATGATCCCCCAAAGGGACTTGATTAACATCTTACTAGGTGAGGAGTGTTTGACTGTAGCTCCAAGGATTGAGCCCATCTCTAGCCTTGAGAGGCGAAGGGCCCAACCAGCTAAGCTAATACATTCATACAGATAAAGAAACTTGTTTCAAATATAATTATTATTAATATGATTATGATGGTCAAGAACTCTCAATCTTCTTGATGGATTAAACCTTAGAAGAATTTCGGCGATGGGAAAATGTGGTGAGTTATGCAATGTGAAACTTTTTCCAATAGCTCAAATTCAAGAATTAGTATGCCTCAACTTCATATATTTGTAAGAAGGTTTCTCGATTCTTTTTAGGAATCTATTCACAATTTCTTTAAATTCAAGGAAGATAACTTTTACAAACTTCATTTATCGGTATACCTTGTACATAATGCAATGGAAAATTGATTACATTATATACTTTATCAAAATATATTGGTTATAAGCTAAGACTTATTGATACTAAGATGATGATAAACTATGAAAAAATAAAAGCTATTTTATAAAATAAGGGGAAGTGTTATACTTTGTATTTATGTTAGCTCCCAATAAAGGATAATACAAATTTCTCTAGAAAAGTTAGAAAAACAACAATAATTTAATAAGATCTTCATATTCGAATAATGGTACATATCAAAATTGTTTTATTAGTAATAGATATTTTTGGCGGTGGGAAATAGATTAAGCACTAAAGTTTATTTTACCATAATCCCACGTTTTGAATAAGGTGATGGGTTTTTTATTAACTCAATCATAAACTATTAAGGTTTTAAAGGGATTCCTTCCAAATAATGTCTTGTGGAGAATATTTTAATTAGATACTTAAAAATAGTCGATCTTCAAATAACAATGTAGGGTATATTATGGATGAAGATGTTTTGACAACTATATATGTTTAATTTTAAAGGGTTTTTTAAAAGAATCGTAACATTGAGATCAAGTATACATTCATCAAAGAATCATTTTTTATTGATTTCTATCACTTAATGGAAAAGATTTGGTCTTGTTTAAGGTAATATGCTGAAGGAAATTTAAACTTAATTTTTTTAAGGCACATTGTAATATTTATCAATCATATGAGTAAATTCATATAATATTTGATACCTATATTCAAATTAAAATGTTTCCAACTTATATAATGAAAGTTCTTCGACAAAATCATGAATGTGTAATAAAGTGATATTAATAAAGTTTTAGATATCGAAAATATTTATACTCACATAAGGGTTAAAGAAGAGCTTACAACTTTTATCACAAAAATACTTTTTTGCAAAAGACTTTCTAAAAATTTTTAGTGGTAATGATATAATGCTTACTTGAATTGATTACTTTGTAAATTTGATAAATGATGTTTCTAAATGATGGATTTCTTGTAATTTGAATAGCATTCCCTAACATATATCTTTTGAACATAAAAAGGAACACATGTCTTATGCTTGTTTCTTCTAAAATTTATGAAAGCAAGTAAACTAAGATATAAATTCAATGGCAAGCAATAGCTGCAAGTGCATATTTTCCCATTGAAACATACTAACTTGTTTGTTTTCATATAGAATGACAGGTAATAGCTTGCTTTGTCCTTGTGTGTTTGATAGCAAGCTGAATAATTTGAGGATTTAGTGGAGTGTGTGAAAAATTATTTGGAAGGACTCTTCAAATTATTTGTTATTAATAAAAAAAATTGTGCTTCTTTTTCCAAAATTGTAGTTCGACTTGCACTAGTTTGGTCTTCACCATGTGACAATATATATATATATATATATATATATATATATATATATATATATATATATATATATATATATATATATATATATATATATATATAGTAAAAAAATTTTATTGTGGGTTTGTTCACATATGTTGGTGCTCATTGCCAAACACTCTAAAAATACATGCTCTTTTATGAATTTTTGGAATCATTTAGGATTGAATTCTTCCACTGAGTGCAAGAAGATGTCTTTGATGCACCTTTTGCATCTTACCTCAAGTACAAGATTTGGTACTTGCACCTTACACACAACAAACCTTATGACCTTACGCATCAAATAACCCTACACTTATACGACATGAGGTATGTCTACTTAGGGCTTTACTTTATTATAAATGCCAAAAATGAAGGTTTCATCTCAACTTTAGTGGCTAGATTTTTAAGGTTTTTATTATTTAGCAAGTTGTTTCTTTTAATAAAAGAAGCTTTGATTATTTAGGAATTTGTTTCTTTTTCAACAAAAATGATTTAATTTATAATAAGCAGATAAGCAAGAGTACAAGATATTTTAGGGGAGATATAAAGGAGGCTCAAGAGCCTTTCATCCCTTGCATGAGGGATCCATTTGCTTTTGAGTTTTTACCTTGGATAACAAAGAAATTTTTTTCTCTTAATGAAGAGTTATCCTTATGATTTCTAATTATTCTACTAAGTAAATTTAGGAACTTCTCAATAGACCACTCATTAGGAGAATCACCAAAGTTCAAAGCACCTCTTTCTTTCCAAATTTTCCAAAGGGTCTCCCCTCTTTTCCAAAGGGAATCCATATAGCCAATTTCCTCTCCAAGGAGAGATTGCTTCCAATTGATCAACTTATGGATCTTGAGAACATCTGAACACTTTTCCAAACTTTGGCACCCTTGGGTAGGAGATGAAAAGATGACCATATCTTATTGCAGTTTGAAGGAATGCTTACACCACATCAAGGTATTACTAGTTTTATTGGCTTTGGCATTGATCCAAATACCACTATGGAGTATTTTCTCCCAAAACCATTGCTTTATTTCTTTCCAACAATGAGTGTCAAAGATCTTGGAACTTAAGTTCCCACCTAATCTACAACCAAGTGGTGCCTTAGTTTTGCTTAAGCTTGAGGTGGAAAATAACTTTATGCTTTATCTTTAAAATGTCTTCTATTTTGTTTCCATTGTTCCATCTAAGTCCCTTCGGGTGTGGGTCACTAGTGTTCTGCAAAAGGTTCACATTCTCCAGATCCCAAGCCCAAATCCATCAAGCAAAAAGCACCAATCATCATAATATAAGACTAGTGTCAAATTTTTCTTGTCTAATCCAATCTCTTCTAGAGGCATTCGAATGATGCTTATAGTTGTGAAATTCCTTGGTCCAAAGCTTCTTGGCTCTTTGGAAAGAACCACTCTCAATCAACTTAATGCCCAAGATGGGAACCAAATGAAATTTTTTCTCTAATTCTAGCCACACATTTAACTTAAACAAAAGTGGGGCTTCATGTCGTTCCAAGCTTTTGCAATAGAAGACCTAGACCCTTTGGGGACCACAAGAATAGAAGAGAAGGGTAGAGTGATGAGTTCATGACTCTTCCATCCAGTGGCACCAAAAACGTCTTGGTGATTCTTGAATATCAGCTTGACCATGTAGACTCCATACCTTTGGTAAGCTCTACCCTTTCCACACTTGTTCTGGTGTGGACCAATGTTATAGGACATAAGCTCTTGCGGGGGAAACCACTACCGAAATATGGAGTGATGTAGTGAACAAGGAGCTAGCACTCATGTATAAGGAAGTTTGAAGCTATATGTAAAGAGATGAATCCACAAAAGGAAATAAGCCCAAAGCTTTGCAAAAAACTTCAAACTTCTCCCTAGGAAGAGCCTTTGTGAAAATTTCTGCAACATTATCTTGTATGGGCACATATGCTAAACTAATCTCTTCGACAAAGAACCTCTCCATAAAATAATAATAGTGCACCTCAATGTTCTTTGTGTGAGCATGAAATGCAAAGTTCCTTACAATTGCCAATGCACTCTAACTAATGGCGATGATGATGATGATAGAAGATTGATGGCATTTGAGCCACACATACGCAACAATCATTGTGAAAGCTACCCTATACTCAGTCTCACAACTAGAAGTGGCCACAGTAGGCTGCTTCTTGATCAACAACATATGCATAAGCTACCAAACATGAAGCAAAAAACCATTGGTGGAGACATGAGTGTCAAAGCAACCATCAGAGTCTGAGTCAAAAAAAGCATGTAAATCTGGTGGTAATGATCCCCCGTTGGATAAAACACCCAAGTAGTTGAGTACCATTCAACTGGCAAAAGATGCAATTTACTTCTTATCACTTGGTAATGCATAAACCTAATCATTTAAAAGATGAAAAATTGAATATCAAACTATGTTATGCATAAGTAAATCAAACATCCAACAGCCCGCTGATAGAGAACAACATCAAATGCATCTCTAGCATCATGAAGACTCGATCATAAGCCTGTTTTGATAGGAGTGGAAGTAGGTTTGCAATCTTCAAGGCCAAAATGTTGCAATAATGTGACAATATACTTTGTTTGACACAAAGCTATTCCTCCATCAACTTGCATAAACTGAATGCCCAAATAATGATGCAAATGTCCCAAATCTAACATCTCAAAAGAGCTATGTAAATCAGCCTTAAATTCAACAGTATGCTTCTCATTAGGACTAGTGAGCAACATGCCATCAACATATACAACAATGATCAAAAGTACATAATCTCCATGCTTAACATATAAGGTGCTCTCAATTGGATTGTTTTCAAAACCATGTGCTAGCAAGTTGGCATGTATGTTTTTATACCAGACATGTAGTGTTTGCCTCAAACCATATAATGCCTTTTTCAGCTTGCACACTTTGTTTTAATGCCCCTTTTGTACAAAAGCATGGTGTTGAAATACATACACTTCTTCATGTAAATCACCATTCAAAAATGCATGTTTAATGTCCAACTGATGTACATTCCAACCATGATGAGAGACCTCATGTTGATACATTTTGGTAATGATGTGTGTGAATACACTTAGGACTATCATGGCACTTTTTTCCCTCTTCAGGAGGGTTTTTTCCCCTAGCTTGTAGATATGCCTATAACCTTAATGGATCACTTATCTTTGTACATTCACTTGGTAATATAATATGTGTTGTGTTGTGTTCCATGCTTCTCCTTCTTCCTTGTGTTGTTCGTGTGCTTCCATAGACCTCGAACTCTAGCAATTTTTATCAAAGCATAGTTACTTCATCTAGGGCATCATTGACACCCCTCCGCTCATAGCCTCAAAATTGCACAAAAAATGATGAGCATACTCAACACGTTTAGAAGTTCAAAAGATCTTCACTATGTGGCATTAAAATTTTGATCTGAGCTCATTTCGACCTCCAAACACACTATTACAATGACTATGCAGGCAATGTCATCCTTTTGTGCCAAACATACATACAAAATTTGGTTCGCAAGTGCAAGTGCCTTGAAGTTTGCTAGAAGTTTAGTAGAGCTCCATAAGATCTTTCTATTCAATTTTTTGAGATATAGTCATTTTTTTGCACCATTGTACTAATTCAGCGGCCATGGCTAAAAGCAATGATGTATTTCATATGTTGGTTGTTGAGGATAAGATGGATGGTAATAATTGTCCATTGTGGGCATATATGATGCGCCATGTATTGGTAGCAAAAGGGTTACGAAATATTGTGCAAGGTGTTAAAAACCATCGTATTATTGCAAATACAATTATTGAAGATGATGTAGATGGCATTGAAACGATGATCTTCTAATTCTTGTTCATGTTGCAATTCCTACTGCACCTACTTTAGAGCAACTTTATTCGGATGGTAGAGATACTCAACCACATGCATTGATAGCTTTGTCTCTCAAACGTGCCATAATCCCTTACATTTGCTCTTGCAAAATGGTGAAGGATGCTTGGGATACACTTACCACTTTATACCAGGAAAGAAATGAATCTTGTGTTGCTTACCTCCAAAAACAATTGAAGAGTGAGCATATGAATGAAGGAGATTCTATGAATAGTTTTTTGACAAAGATCAAAGACTTAAAGGAGCACTTAATTTTTTCCCATGAATTCTTACCAGATAGTTCACTTATGTAGACTATTTTTAACGGTCTTCGAAATTCATACCAAACTTTTGCTTCTACTCTTCAAGTATTGATAAAAGCAAATCCAAATGTCTTAACATTTGAGGAGTTAGTCTTTGTTTTATTATAGAAAGATAAATCCAGGCAGAATAGGTCATGTGTGTTGCAGATCAAGCTTTCTTAGCTAATCAAAAGGGCAAAGGTAAATGAAGCTCATCTACTAGTAAGCAAAAATCAACTAATGTTGCATAGTCGAAGAAGGAAGAAAAAGATGAGAACAAAACAAAAAATTAGAAATAGTTTTGTAAATAATATAAAGCAAATGATCATGTCATAAAGAGTTATCCTAAACTTGTTGCAAACCTTGCATCCGAGTTTCTTTAGTTAACTTAAGTCTTCCCCTACAAGGAATATTATCACGTATGCTAACAAATCCTCTTATCCTATAATGGAAGTTCGTAACATCATTCTGACTTCCGTTGATGGTATTTCTTTCACATTGCCACATGTTGTATATGTGCAAGGGATCAACAAAAATCTATTGTTAGTTTCTGCATTAGCTAAGAGCGGCTTGGTTCTAGAATTCATTGTTAACGGATGTATAATTCATCATCTCTCAAATGATCATGTTATTATTGCCTCTGACATTTTATGTTGTTGGCTATATAAGCTCATAGACTATGCAAAATTTGTGAATGATTCAGCATGTATAGTTCAATATTCTCATGCAATCTCATATGCAAAGCTTTGGCATGCACATTTTGGTCATCTAAATTTTCCTAGTTTGTTATGCCTACAAAAACCTAAAATGGTTTCCTCTCTGCCTAAACTTAAGGCACCTTGTAAACATATATGTGAAGGTTGTATTTTGGGCAAAATGCAACGTTCCTCCTACCCAAAAGATGGCTCAATTTGAGGTGCTCATAGGTTGCAGCTTGTTCATAGTGATACCTCTAGTCCTATGCACACACTTTCGAGAACTACCTTTACTTTGTGACTTTTATTGGTGATTTCTCTAGGCATGCATGGATGTATCCATTGAAAGCAAAGTTCGGAGTATTTATCTGCTTCAAACAATTATTTTTTTCTGGTTAAAAAAATATCAACATGTAAATTGGGAATCCTCTCTTCTGATCGAGAGGAAGAATACATGTCTTCTGATTTTAATGCATTTTTGGTTGACCATAGGATGAAACATCAATGTCTAGTGTCATCTACACCTCAACAAAATAGAGTTGATGAAAGAAAGAATATGTCCCTCATGGAGATGGTGAAGTGTATGGTCAAAAGTCATGCTTCATCACATAGCTTGTGGCTTGAGCCTGTTATGTGTGCAGCATATGTACTTAATAAGTATCCCACCAAATCACTACATGCTATCACTCCATATGAGGATTGGCATGGTCGCAAGCCCTCTATTGCTCATCTATGTGTCTTTGGTTGTTTTGCATATGCATTAATGCCAAAACAACAATAGAGAAAGCTTGATGATAAAGACGTAAAATGTATTTTTGTTGGTTACAGTTTAGAGAGTGGCTATTGTTTGTATCATCCATAGACTAAATACATTTTGGTCGATTGATTGATTCTTCATGATGTTGGAGATGCATTTGATGTTGTTCTTTATCACATGATTGATTCTTCATGATGTTGGAGATGCATTTGATGTTGTTCTTTATCATAGGTTTTTGAATGTTTGATTTACTTGTGCATAACTTGGCCATATGTTTGATTTTTTATCTCTCATATGAGCATGTTTATGGATTGCCTAGGTGTCAAGCATTGGCAAGCAATTATGCACATCTTTTGCTACTTGAGTGGTTCCCGACTACTTAGATTGTTTATCCCAAGTGGGGATCATTATCGATAGATTTACATCATTGGTTTTTGCTTCATGATTGGTAGTTCATGCATATCTTGGTTGAGCAAGAAGAAGCCTACTATGGCCACTTCTTTTTATGAGGCTGGGTATAAGGAAGCTTTCATATCAATTGTTGAGTGTGTTGATATATTTAGGTAGTGATGTGTGTGAACACACTAGGACCGCTGGGGCACTTTTTTCCCTCTTTAGGAGGTTTTTTTCCCCCGGCTTGTATATACGCCTATTGCCCTAATGGGCTACTTATCTTTGTACATTCTCTAGTAATACATTCAGTATTGTGTGTTTGTGCTCCAAGCTTCTTCTTCTTCCTTGTGCTGTTCATATGCTTCCGCAGACGTCTATCTCCAACAATTGGTATCAGAGCAGTTCGTCGCTTCTTCTAGGGCGCCGTCGACACTCCTCCGTTTGCAGTCTCAGATTCGCATGAAATTTGGTGAGCATACTCAGGGTGTTTTTCGAGATCAAAACAGCTTCGCTATGTGGTGCCGAAATCGCGATTTGAGCTCGTTTTGGCCTTCGAACGCACTATCGCAGCACTTGTGTAGGCTATTTCATCCTTTTGTGCCAAAGGTATATACCATTTTCTGTTCGCCAGTTTAAGCATATCGAAGTCTGCTACAAGTCTAGCAGAACTCGTCTGGGCAGTTCCGTTCAACTTTTTGAGATACAGTCAATTTTCTGCATCAAGGTATTTTAGTCACCGGCCATGGCTGAAAGCAGTGATGTATTCCGTATGTTGGTTGTTGAGGATAAGTTGGATGGTACCAACTACCCATTATGGGCTTATATGATGCGACATGTATTGGTTGCAAAAGAACTGTGGAACATTGTGCAGGGTGTTGAAAGACGTCCTGTTACACCTACGACTACAGGTACTACAAATATAGGTGTTGGAGGTGCTGGAGCTGATGAAGATGGTGTCGAAGATGATATTCCACAGATTCCTATTCATACTGTTGTTTCTGTTGCACCTACTGCAGAGCAGATTCGTTGGGATGGCAGAGATGCCCAGGCACATGCATTGATAGCTTTGCCTATCAAACGTGCCATTATTCCTCACATTCGCTCTTGCAGAACAGCAAAGGATGCTTGGGATACACTTACCACTTTGTACTAGGCTAGGAATGAGTCTCGTGTTGCTTACCTCCGAAAACAGTTGGAGAGTGAGCACATGAATGAAGGTGATTCTATGGACAGTTTTCTTACAAAGATCAAAGACCTGAAGGAACAATTGATTTCTGATGATGAGGTTTGATAGCTCACTTGTGCAGACCGTTCTGAATGGTCTTCCTGATTCATATCAGAGTTTTGCCTCTACTCTTCGGTTGATGATGAAAGGCAATCCGAATGCCTTGTCATTTGAGGAATTAGTCTCTGTTCTGTTGCAGGAAGATCAGTCCAGGCAGAACAGGTCCATTATGCGTGTTGCAGATCAAGATTTCCTGGCTAGTCAGAAGGGCAAAGGAAAATGGAGCTCTTCTACTAGTAAGCAGAAATCTGCAAATGCTCCACAATAGAAGAACAAGGATAAAGATGAGAAGAAATCAGAAAAGCAGAAATTGTTCTACAAGTACTGTAAAGGAAATGATCATATTATAAAGAACTGTCCAAAACTGGCTGCTAAAGAGGCAAAGAAGAAAGAGGCTAGAATGGTTGTTGCAGAGGCCTCTACACCAAAAACAGAGTCTGCAAATCTTATGCAGGAAGAAGAATGGGCGTTTACTACTGTCTGCAGTTTTGACCCATCTTCTCATGATCAGTGCATGTCTGCAGTAGACTCAGATGTTTGGTACTTTGACAGTGGGGCAACCAAACATATTACCTCACAGCGCAATTTCTTCTCTTCACTCGAGCCTGCCCCTACAGGGAATACTGTCACATGCGCCAATAACTCCTCTTATCCTGTTATGGGAGTTGGTAAGATCATTCTGACTACTGCCGATGGTAGTTCTTTCACTTTGTCAGATGCTTTATTTGTGCCAGGGATCAAAAAGAACCTGTTATCAGTTTCTGCATTAGCCAAGATTGGCTTGGTTGTGAAATTCGTTGATGACAGGTGTACAGTTCATGATCTCTCAAATGGCGATGTGATTATTGCTTCTGGCATTCTATGTCGTGGGCTATATAAGCTCATAGACTATGAAAGATCTGTGAATGATTCGGCATGTGCAGTTCATGATTCTCAGGCTACGTCAGATGCAAAGCTTTGGCATGCACGCTTTGGTCATCTGAATTTTGCTAGTTTGCTGCGCCTGCAGAAATCTGAAATGGTGTCCTCTTTGCCCAAACTTGAGGCACTTGGAAAACATGTTTGTGAAGCCTGTATTTTGGGAAAAATGCAGCGTTCCTCCTTTCCAAAAGATGGTTCAGTTCGGGCTACGCAAAAATTGCACCTTGTACATAGTGATGTCTGTGGTCCTATGCAGACACCCTCTTTTGGAAATTACCTTTACTTCGTGACTTTCATTGATGATTTTTCCAGGCATGCATGGGTATATCCACTCAAAGCAAAGTCCAAAGTGTTCATGTGCTTCAAACAGTTTTTGGTTTTGGCTGAAAATCTGTCAGCATGTAAAATGGGCACCCTCCGTTCTGATCGAGGGGGGGAATATATGTCTTCAGATTTTAATGCATTTCTGGCTGAACGTGGGATAAAACACCAGTGTACAGTGCCGTATACACCTCAACAGAATGGAGTTGTTGAACCAAAGAACAGGTCACTCATGGAGATGGCGAGGTGCATGGTCAAGAGTCAGGCTTTACCACATAGTTTCTGGCTTGAGGGTGTCATGTGTGCAGCATATGTATTGAACAAGTGTCCCACTAAAGCACTGCAATCTATCACTCCATATGAGGCTTGGCATGATCGCAAGCCATCTGTTGCTCATCTGCGTGTTTTTGGTTGTTTGGCATATGCATTAGTGCCTGAACAACATCGCAGAAAATTGGATGATAAGGTAGTAAAATGTATTTTTGTTGGGTACAGTTCTAAAAGTAAAGGCTATTGTCTGTATCATCCACAAACTAAACGCATTCTGGTTAGCCGTGATGTTGTATTTGTGGAAGATGTTGTTCAGCCATTGCTTTCATGTACTAAGAAGACATTTGTTAGCTCCAAAGACATGTATGATACTTTGATGCCTCTTTTTACAGGTGGGCAGTCTAGTGCTGGTCCTAATGAGGCAACTTCTCAGCCTTTGCAGGTTTCATATGATGATGCAGATCATTCCATTTCTGATGCAGATTTACATGATGCACTTGTTGATGAGAGAGCTGATATTGAGCAGGCAAAAACTATGCCAAAATGGCTAGTGAAGACTTTGCGTGATAGCAAATTAGATGCACCTTTGTCATATCGTACTCGTTCAGGCTCTCATAGTGCCTCCTTTGCATCAGATTGCTATGCTATGGCTGCATCTAGTCTCTGTGATGAGAATGAGCCTGTTTCTTTTGATGAAGCACAAAATTCAGAAAATTGGATGGCTGCTATGCAATCTGAATATGATGCTATAATGAAGAATGGTACATGGTCTTTATGTGACTTGCCTCCTGGCAAGAAGGCTATTGGCACTAAGTGGGTATACAAGCTGAAGCGTAAACCTGATGGTACAGTTGACAGGTATAAGGCTAGGCTTGTTGCAAAGGGTTATGCACAGGAAAGAGGCATTGATTTTGATGAGACCTTTGCACCTACATGCCGTATGACTACTGTTCGGAGCATTTGTGCACTTGCAGCCCATCATGGTTGGAATGTACATCAGTTGGACATTAAAACAACATTTCTAAATGGTGACTTGCATGAAGAAGTGTATGTTTTTCAGCCCCGTGGCTTTGTGCAGAAAGGGCATGAAAACCAGGTTTGCAGGTTAAAGAAGGCATTATATGGTTTAAAGCAAGCACCACGTGCTTGGTATGAAAAGATACATGCCTATCTGATTGCACATGGTTTTGAGAACAGTCCAACTGAAAGCACCTTATACGTTAAACGTGCTAATGATGTGCTTCTGATCATTGTTGTCTATGTTGATGACATGCTGCTAACTGGTCCTATTGAGACACATATTGCTGATTTTAAGGCTGATTTGCATGCCTCATTTGAGATGTCTGATTTGGGCCATTTGCATCACTATTTGGGCATTCAATTTATGCACGTTGATGGTGGAATGGCTTTGTGTCAAACGAAATATATTGACACATTATTGCAGCGTTTTGGCCTTGAAGATTGTAAGCCTATTGCCACTCCTATGGAGACAGGTTTACGATTGAGTCTTCATGATGTTGGAGATGCATTTGATGTTGTTCTCTATCAGCAGGTTGTTGGATGCTTGATTTACTTATGCATTACTCGGCCAGATATTCAGTTTGCTGTCTCACAGATGAGCAGGTTTATGCATTGCCTAGGAGTCACGCATTGGAAAGCGGTTAAGTGCATCTTTCGCTACTTGAGTGGTACTCGGCTACTTGGGTTGTTTTATCCCAAGGGGGGATCACTACCGCCAGATTTGCATGCTTTTTCTGACTCAGATTGGGCTGGTTGCTATGACACTCGTGTGAGAGGTGATGGTAGGAGACACTCAGAAGATGGAGTTGGAGCTGCTAAACATGCTTGACTCCAGCCACCCTTTGCTTCAGATATGTATTGTAGACTTGCTTAGGTCCCAAATGATGCAAAGAAATCACATATGTACTTTGCAAACTCTTTGTGCAATGATCAAATCAAAACAGATGATTGAAACTTCAAAAATCTGAGAAAACTTGCTAAATTTGTCTTGACACCTGCTCAGTCTAATGCTCAGTGTGTCCAGCACACTTACAATTGAACAAATTCCTTTTGAGGGAATTAAATTAACTTAACAAGCTATTGATTGCAAGTTAAATCACTTCAATTGACAAACTATGCTTTGAGAATTATCTTTAGCAAAACAAGAGATGATCCCGACTTTTTAGGAGCTACACACAGAAATACCAGTGACTGCTTCGATCGACTTTTCTCACAATTGGCTGAATGAAAGTTCTTCAAACTTTGTAGTGTTGTAGAAGACCTTGAGCTGATTCCAACAAACTTTGAATCATTGAATTTGGTTCAGTAAATCTTGAGATATGCCTTTCTGAAGTTGACTGACTTGGAGAAGATGATACAGAGAAAAACCAGAGATACAAAATGTATATGTTCTATTGATATGAATGATTTTACAATCTCATTAGCTTGATAAGCAAGGCTAATTGAGATGATAAGGTGTTGGCTATGACTTAGCTCAAACACACATAGAGTTACAAGAGATTTCTGCCTCGGGAGTTGTGTCAAAAAGGTGGTGGACTGAAGACTTATGACCCGCGAGTTTTTTCCTTTGTTTTATAAAAGGTTGATAGATGATTGGTTGTCACTTTCCTATAATCATGTACCTAAAAAGTTATTGATTGAAAGATTCCTTCAATCATTCACCTCCTCTACATATGGGGAGATATTCTCTCCACCTCTTCAATCAACTTCCACGACTTTTACAAGTCGGTTTGATTTACATAAATCATGCCAAGTCATAATTGACTTTTACAATGAGTGAAGAGTTAAAAACTCATAGACTTTAATTCCTATGGTTCTTTCTTCAATCCAAGTTGAAACTCCATGTTCCAAGCTTTATGTAAGATCATCCTTCAAGGGTCCAAATCAAGTGTTGAGGCTTGATATGCACCAACAGCTCCCCCTCAAGCCAAACACTTGCTTGAGTCTTCATCTTTGGTTTTCAATGATGTCCTGTAATCCAATCATGGATTTAAACTTGCATAGTTTACTTCCATCCAATGCTTTTGTAAGCAAATCTGCACATTGAGAGTGAGTAGAAACATAACTTAATTCAATCTCTTTGCTAATCAATTTTTCCCTCACATAGTGGTAATGAACTTCTATGTGTTTTGTCCTAGCATGATAAACAGGATTAGCTGCAAGGTGTAAAGAACTTGTGTTGTCACCAAATATGGTTGGTGACCTTGTGAATAGTCCTAGCTCTGAATATAGTAGCTTCAACCAAATTGCTTCTTGGGTAGCAATTGCCAAACCTCTGTACTCTGCCTCAGTAGATGATAAGGCTACTGTAGGCTGTTTTTTGGATGACCAAGAAATGGCTTTATCACCTGCAAAACAAATATACCCTGAGGTGCTTCTCCTGTCATCCTTGCATCCTGCCCAATCTGCATCTGAGTAAACCTTGAGATCAATATCTGATGTATATGGATAATATAAACCATGGTTCAGAGTTCCCTTGAGATATTTAATGATCTTTTTAGCTGCCTCAAGATGAGGTGTCCATGCTTTGGTAACTTGTAATGTCCTTGATTTCTTCTCCTTCATGTGCACTAAGCTTGTGATTGACTTCCATTGGAATGTTTGATACCTTAGCTTCCTGCAAACCAAATTTCTTGACCATGTCTTGTATATACTTCTTTTGAGTGATATATATACCTGTATCTGTATAAATCAACTCAAGTCCTAAGAAATATTTTAATAATCCAAGATCATTGATCTTGAATTCCTTCATCATTTGTGCTTTGATATGTCTGATTCCTTGAACATCATTTCCTGTAACAATGATGTCATCAACATAGACACACAAATAGATTACCTCTGAATTTGTCTTTTTGATGAACAAAGATGTATCTGCTTTGCTCATTGCAAATCCTTGGTCTTGTAGGTAAGTGGTCAATCTGTAATTCCATGCTCTAGGTGCCTGCTTCAAACCATATAGAGCTTTCTTCAATTTGCAAACATGATTTACCTTAATTGGGTCTTCATATCCAGGTGGTTGTGACATGTAGACTTCCTCTGAAATCCATCCATTCAGAAATGCATTCTTCACATCCAATTGGTACATGTTCCAATTCTTGGATGCAGCTACACTCACCATAACTCTGATAGTTGGCATCTTGGCCACAGGAGAAAATGTTTCTTCATAATCTATGCCTTGGGTTTGTGCAAAACCCTTGGCTACCAACCTGGCTTTATACCTATTTATGGTTCCATCTGAATTTCTCTTTACCTTATAGATCCATCTGGATCCTATCACCTTCATGGATTCTTTCTTGGGTACTAAGTCCCAAGTATCACTCTCCTCAAGAGCTTCCATCTCTTCATCCATTGCTTCCTTCCATTCTGGTTTCTTGATTGCTTCCTCATAGGTACCTGGTTCTTCACTCAAGAGATCCTTTGCAAGATATACTGAATGCTTTGTAACAAGAGAAGTATCATAACCATACCTAATTGGCTTCTTACTTTCTCTTTGAGACCTCCTCATAGCCTGTGTTGAAGATTCTGGAATATCCTTCATCTTTAGCTTTCCTTTTGATTTCCAAGCTTTGAACTCCTCAAGATTGATGGAGTCTTCATCATCTGATTCTGAATCATCTTCTTTGATTGATTCCTGCTTAATTAGCTTTGGAAAGTCTTCATCTATATCATATGGTAAACTTACCTTCCTGCACTCATTTTCATACCATGAATCATTTTCATCAAAGATGACATCTCTGCTTACCTTGAAGCCTTTATTTGTGGGGTTGTAGAATCTGTACCCTTTCTGGTTTAAATCATAACCAATGAAGATACACTTTTCAGCTTTAGGGTCTAATTTCCCTCTTACCTGTGAGGGTATATGCACATATGCTATGCAACCAAAAATTTTACAATGATCCAGAGATGGTCTCTTACCATGCCAAGCCTCATAGGGTGTCATACCATTAAGTGTTTTGAATGGCAATCTGTTTATGAGATAGGTTGCAGTAGAAACTCCTTCTGCCCATAAATAATTTGGTAGCTTCTTCTCATTGAGCATAGCCCTAGCTGTTTCCACAATAAGTCTATTTCTTCTTTCTGCCACACCATTTTGTTCAGGTGAGTATCTGGTTGTAATCTCCCTTTTGATGCCTCTTTCCTGCAAAAATTCTTCAAAGTCATTGGAGAAATACTCTCCTCCACCATCTGACCTTAACTTCTTTAGTCTTCTACCTGTCTGGTTTTCAACAAGTGCAAGATACTTTTTGAAACAATTAAATACTTCATCTTTACCCTTCATAAAGTACAAAATTGTCCACCTGCTATAGTCATCAATAAAAGATACATAGTACCTTGATCCTGAAATTGAAGGGTCCTTGCTAGGTCCCCAAACATCTGTGTGTACCAAGTCTAGGTAGTCTTGGTGCATGAATCCTCTCTTTGAATAAGGCAACCTGTGTGACTTACCAAATTGACATGCTTCACACTTATATATCATGTGTTGCTTGGATACATTAGGTATCCCAAGCACACATTGATCCCTGCACATTTGCTTGATAGTTCTCTCACCTATGTGTCCAAGTCTTTTATGCCAAATCTCTAATTCTGATAAGGTTTGATCCTTGTAGTTGAACAAAGCAATATTTTTTGTATCTTCAAGCTCAAAGGTAAATAACCTACCTGATTTTTCTCCCTTTGCTATCCTCTTGAAACTATTCTTTGGGTCCTCCACATAAACTCCATGTTGTGTGAATCTGACCTGCAATCCCTTTTCTACAATCTGACCAACACTCATAAGATTTTTGGTGATTGTAGGTACATAGAGTACTCTACTCAGAAGATTCTGTTTGCCATCACATGTCTTCACATTACCAACTTTTATAACAGAGTGTTTAGTGTCATCACCTGTTTGTACCTGATGCTTTCCTTTAGGTTCTTCCAAATCAGAGAGCAATGCAACATTTCCAGCTACATGGTTAGAGCAACCTGAATCAATATAAAATAAATTGTCATCATTTGTACTTTCCTTGGAGGTCATGTTCATAATCAGTAAGGAGTCATCTTGCTCCTCTGTGTAATTGTTGTAATCCCTTCTATTTCTGTATCCACCATTGTTGTTGTGATTGTAGTTGTTGTTGTATTGGTTGTTGTATCCATTGTAGCCTTGATGATGTTGATTGAATCTGCCTCTTCCTTGAGAGTAGCCTCCTCTTTGGTAACCTCTTCCTCTTTGATTCTTGTAGTTTTTGTAGCACTCATCTGTAGTATGGTTAGACAAACCACATATATTGCAAGGTGATGAGTTGTAGGGTCTCCCCCTACCTGACTTACCTCCTCTGCCTCTTCCTCTTGAAGATCTACCTCTCCCTGCAAAGTTTGCTTGAGAGGTGGATCCTTCTTCATCAAGCTTTTTACCTTTACCCTTATCCTTAGACTTCTTATCAGTATAAAGACCAGAGGAATTGTTACCTTTTGATTCTCCTGATTTTGTAAACTTGGCTTCATGTGTGAAGAGTTGGCCCATAAGAGTTGTAAGATCAGGGGTATGCATATCCATGTATAAGTCCATTGCAGTGGTGAAACTCTCCCACTTGTCATCTGCCTTGAGTCCATTTGTCACTTGCCTGACTATTTGCTCCTCTTCAATTTCTTCTCCAATGCTTGCTAGTTGGTCTGCCACATCTTTGATCTTTGTCACATATTCTGAGACTGATTGCTTGGGCTGCTTCCTCATGGTTGTAAACTCTATCCAGAGTTGATTCTTCCTAGCCCTTGTGTTGGAAGAGAAATAATTGGACAAGGTTTCCCAAGTCTCTTGGGAAGTCTTACAATTCCTTATATGTGGTAAAAGGAAATCAGAGATAGAGTTTAGAAGGTATGACCTTGCCAAGGCATCTTTTGCACACCATTGATTGAGTCTCTCTTGCTCATCCTTGGTGGGTAGACCTCTAGCTTTGAATGTAGGTAGCTCTTCATCTCCTGATATGAATCCAAACAGACTTCTTCCTTGTAGATAGGTCTTCATTCTCAGAGACCATGCTTGGTAATTATTCCTGTCCAATTTGTCAATAAAAGAAGGGAAACCATCACCCATGATTACCTTATTTGTTTTGCTCTGATACCACTGTGAGAGGTGATGGTAGGAGACACTCAGAAGATGGAGTTGGAGCTGCTAAACCTGCTTGACTCCAGCCACCCTTTGCTTCAGATATGTATTGTAGACTTGCTTAGGTCCCAAATGATGCAAAGAAATCACATATGTACTTTGCAAACTCTTTGTGCAATGATCAAATCAAAACAGATGATTGAAACTTCAAAAATCTGAGAAAACTTGCTAAATTTGTCTTGACACCTGCTCAGTCTAATGCTCAGTGTGTCCAGCACACTTACAATTGAACAAATTCCTTTTGAGGGAATTAAATTAACTTAACAAGCTATTGATTGCAAGTTAAATCACTTCAATTGACAAACTATGCTTTGAGAATTATCTTTAGCAAAACAAGAGATGATCCCGACTTTTTAGGAGCTACACACAGAAATACCAGTGACTGCTTCGATCGACTTTTCTCACAATTGGCTGAATGAAAGTTCTTCAAACTTTGTAGTGTTGTAGAAGACCTTGAGCTGATTCCAACAAACTTTGAATCATTGAATTTGGTTCAGTAAATCTTGAGATATGCCTTTCTGAAGTTGACTGACTTGGAGAAGATGATACAGAGAAAAACCAGAGATACAAAATGTATATGTTCTATTGATATGAATGATTTTACAATCTCATTAGCTTGATAAGCAAGGCTAATTGAGATGATAAGGTGTTGGCTATGACTTAGCTCAAACACACATAGAGTTACAAGAGATTTCTGCCTCGGGAGTTGTGTCAAAAAGGTGGTGGACTGAAGACTTATGACCCGCGAGTTTTTTCCTTTGTTTTATAAAAGGTTGATAGATGATTGGTTGTCACTTTCCTATAATCATGTACCTAAAAAGTTATTGATTGAAAGATTCCTTCAATCATTCACCTCCTCTACATATGGGGAGATATTCTCTCCACCTCTTCAATCAACTTCCACGACTTTTACAAGTCGGTTTGATTTACATAAATCATGCCAAGTCATAATTGACTTTTACAATGAGTGAAGAGTTAAAAACTCATAGACTTTAATTCCTATGGTTCTTTCTTCAATCCAAGTTGAAACTCCATGTTCCAAGCTTTATGTAAGATCATCCTTCAAGGGTCCAAATCAAGTGTTGAGGCTTGATATGCACCAACAACTCGTGTGTCCACCAGTGGTTTTTGCTTCATGCTTGGTAGCTCATGTATATCTTGGTTGAGCAAGAAGCAGCCTACTGTGGCCACTTCCAGTTGTGAGGCTGAGTATAGGGCAGCTTTCACAGCGACTGTTGAGAGTGTGTGGCTCAGACGCCTTATGGTTGATTTGGGTGTTGGCCAGTCTTCTGCCACCACCATCTTCACTGACAGTCAGAGCGCATTGGCAGTTGCGAGGAACCCTGTGTTCCATGCTCGCACTAAGCACATTGAGGTGCATTATCACTATGCCAGGGAGAGGTTCTCTGTTGGGGAGATCAGCTTGGCATATGTGCCCACGCAAGAGAACATTGCAGACCTTTTCACGAAGGCTTTGCCTAGGGAGAAGTTTGAAGCTTTCCGCAAAGCTTTGGGCTTACTTCCTTTTGTGGAGTGATTTCCACATAGCTTGGCACTTCCTTATACATGAGTGCCAGCTCCTTGTTCACCGCATCACTCCCAGGGGGATTTGTTGATATATTTAGGTAGTGATGTGTGTGAACACACTAGGACCGCCGGGGCACTTTTTTCCCTCTTTAGGAGGTTTTTTTCCCTCGGCTTGTATATACGCCTATTGCCCTAATGGGCTACTTATCTTTGTACATTCTCTAGTAATACATTCAGTATTGTGTGTTTGTGCTCCAAGCTTCTTCTTCTTCCTTGTGTTGTTCGCGTGCTTCCGCAGACGTCTATCTCCAACAGAGTGTGTGTGGCTCAGACACCTTTTGCCTTATTTGTGTGTTGGTCAATCTTCTGGTACCACCATCTTCGCTAAAAGTCAGAGCGCTTTGGCAATTGCAAGGAACCATGTATTCCATGCTTGCACAAAGCACATTGAGATGCACTATCATTATTCTGTCAATGAGAGGTTCTCTACTAGAGAGATCAGTTTGGCTTACATGCCCACATAGGATAATGTTGCATACCTTTTCATAAAGGCTCTTCCTAGGGAGAAGTTTAAAGCTTTTCGCAAGGCTTTGGGCTTACTTCCTTTTATGAATTGATTTCTTTCCACATAGCTTGGCACTTCCTTATATATGAGTTTTTGCTCCTTGTTGACGGCATCACTCTCAAGGGGGTTTTCTTGATATATTTTGATCGTGATGTGTGAATAAACTTAGGATCATTGGGGCACTTTTTTCCCTCTTTAGGAGGTCTTTTCCCAATTTATATATACACATATAAGCCTAATAGATCACTTATCGTGGTACATTCACTTGATAATACAATCTGTGTACTATGCTCCAAACTTCTTCTTCTTCCTTGTGTAGTTCATGTGCTTTCGCAGATCTTGAGCTCCAACATCTCAAGCCAAAAGCTATTGTGGTAAAGCTTGACTTTTGACCATATAGCTCGTAATTTCCATGAGAGGTACGTTCTTTCTTTCAACAACTCTATTTTGTTGAGGTGTATATGAAACTATACATTGATATTTTATCCCATGCTCAACCACAAATGCATTAGATTTAGAAGATATGTACTCCATGTGAGAATTGAACTGATAACCTACCGAGTAGGAGTGTGATAGGCTAACCACTTGCTCCAAAAGCCATGGTTGGGGATTACTTCCTAATCCTCCCTCTTAGGGTATGGTTCAACCATCTTTTGCTTGTCATTTCTTGAGTCTAACACTCTCTTCCCCTTCTAGAGATCATTGTCCTCAATGATCAATCCTTGATCTCCACTTGAATTGATGTCCTCATCCTTGCATAGCCTCTTGAACCTTCTTGTTCTCAACCTTGGTCTCTTGAACCCTTGCTCTCAACTTTGGTCTCTTGAGCCCCTTGTTCTCAACCTCAATATCTTGAACCTAGTTCTCACCATGCTAGATATCTTGGATACTCAATCTCGTGCATTGCAAAGTTGGTTCTGAGAGCTTTCCAACGATATCTTGTACATCTAAATCCCACCTACAGATAGGGAGATATGCTCCAATCTTTGGTGGGTTCATCTTTGAAAGCGATGCACACGCCTTCCATCCACCTTGCCCAAGCCTATTTCCTAGCCTTTGATACCAATTGTGGAATTGAACTTATGGCCTACTGGGTAGGAGTGTGATGGGCTCACCACTTGGCCCAAAAGCCATGGTTGAGGATTACTTCCTAATCCTCCCTCTTAGGGAGTGGTTCAACCATCTCCTGTGTGTCATTTCTTGAGTCTAACACTCCCCCTCTCGATTAGAATGAAGGATGTCCAATTTACACATTGATAGATTTTCAATCATAACTAGGAACTATTTGAAGCACATAAATACTTCGAACATTGCTTTTAATAGATACACCCATGCATTCATGGAAAAGTCATCAATAAAATTCATGGAGTAAAGGTAGTTCCCAAATGAAGGTGTCTGCATAGAAGCACATACATCACTGGCCTTCACAGACATGTTTACAACGTATTTCAAGTTTGGGCATAGAGGACACCATTTCATATTTCTACATGCGAGGCATGCTAGCAAAATTTAGATGATCAATGCATGCATGCCAAAGTTTTGCATCTGAGATAGCCTGAGAATCTTGAACTGCACATGCTAAATCATTCACAAATTTTATATAGTCTATGAGCTTACATAACCTAACCCACAACATAAAATACTAGAAGCAATAATAATATCACTATTTGAGAGATCATGAACTCTACATATATCATCAACAAATTTGATAACCAAGCCAATCTTGGCTAATGCTAAAACTAACATTAGATTTTCTTGAACCCTAGCACATACAAAGAACCTAACAATGCAAAAGAACTTTCATCAATAATAGTCAGAATGATATTACCAACTCTCATTATAAGATAAGAGGAGTTGTTAGCACATATGACATTACTCCTTGTAGGAGAATGCTCTAAGTGAATTGAAGAAACTTCACTACAAGGTAATACATTTGGTTGCCCCACTATCAAAGTACCAAAAAATTGTGTCTACTTTAGATATACAATGCTCATGAGAAGATAGACCATAGATTTAAAGAGTAGTAATTGTTCATTCTTCATTCTGAATAAGATTAGCAGACTTGGTTTTAGGTGTAGAGACCTTTGCAACTACCATTCTAGTCTCTTTCTTCTTTGCCTCTTTTGCACCTATCTTAGGACAACTCTTTATGATATGGTCATTTGCCTTACAATATCTACAAAACTGTTTTTGTTTTTGTGTTTTGCTTTTTATCTTTGTCTTTCTTCTTCAATGATGCAACATTAGCATATTTTTGCTTACTATTTACCTTTGCCCTTCTAACTATCTAAGAAAGGTTGATATGCAATATGCATAATTGACTTGTTCTGTCTGGATTGATCTTCCTCCAAAGACTAACTCCTCAAATGTTAAGGCATTTGAATCGCCTTTCATCATCAACCAAAGAGTAGAAGCAAAACTATGATATGAATCCGAAAGACCATTAACACCAACCTACACAAGTGAACTATTGGCAAGATTTTATCAGCAAAAATCAACTCCTTCAAATCTTTGATCTTTATCAAAAAATTATCCATACAATCTCCATTCATATGCTCACTTTACAATTGTTTTCGAAGGTATACAACATGAGCCTCATATCTTGACTTCTATAAAGTTAAGTGTATCCCAAGCATCATTTGTTGTTTGCAAGAATAAATATGAGGGATAATGACATGTTTGACAAATAGAGCTATGAATGCATGCGCCTGAAAATCTCTACTATCCCAACGAAGTTTCTCTGCAATAGATGCAACAAGAACTGAAGCACGACCAAAAGATTGAAGAAGATCTCCAATGCCATCTACATCACCTTCAAAAACTGTATTTGCGAGTGTAGTAGGACATCTTTCAACACCCTACACAATATTCCATAAGCCTTTTACTATGAATACATGACACATAATGTATGCCCACAATGGGTAGTTCGTCCCATCCAACTTATCCTCAACAAACAACGTACAGAATACATCATTGCTTTCAACCGCGGCCAATGACTAAATTACCCTGGTGCAAAGGATTGATTGTACCACAAAAAGTTGATAGTGCATTCGGAGGCGCAAAGCAGTTTTGAACTCTTAATTGCCTTGAGTATGCTCACCATTTTTTGTGCAATTTTGAACTCCTAATTGCCTTGAGTATGTTCACCATTTTTTGTGCAATTTCAAACTCCTAATTGCCTTGAGTATGCTCACCATTTTTTGTGCAATTTTGAACTCCTAATTGCCTTGCGTATGCTCACCATTTTCTGTGCAATTATGAGACTGTGAACCGAGGGTTGTCGGGAATGCCCTTGATGAAGCGACGACATGGTTTGATCCCAATTGTTGAAGTTTGAGGTCTTAGGAAGCACATGAAATGTACAAGGACAAAGATAAAGCTTGGAGCACAACACAATACAAAATGTATTACCAAGTGAATTTACAACTATACGTGACCCATTAAGGTTATAGACCTATATACAGACGGAAAAAAAAACCTCCTAAGGAGAGGAAAAAGTGACCCGACAGTCCTGCCAGACTTAACTACCGAAATATATCAACACACCCTTCTTACAATTTTGCATGAATTTGGCACGTGTGATGTTATGTTTGTATGTTGGATCTGACCAATGACATGGAGCGATCGACTCTGGCTGCAAAATGCAAATCAAGAAAAAAAACAAGTATCCCAAAAATGAAGATGCAAATGACCACCTCCCAATTTGCCTAATAGAGCATATAACAAGTTTCTAGCACCCACGCTTCCCTGGGTGCACGTCCTCCTGACTGCTTTAAGTGTGTCCACTATCATTGGAGAAACCCATGAAGTGATCAATGTCAGATCAAGTTGCTCTATAACTGCCAAAATTGAAGGTATCAATTGATCCAAATATGTAATCAAACCCGGGTGAGATTTCTTGAGGATGGCCTGCAGTTACCTTGCCAACTCTCATGAACTGAATCTGCTGCCAATTTTGAAAGCGCTGATACAATATTCACCAGCATTTTATCCTAATAAGCCAGACGATCAGAAAAGACATGACAGAAATGATTGCATCAATAAGGCATCCCACGGTTGTGAGGTGGTGCCACAGATCTAGACTATGAACCAGTGTGAAGTTCCTTTTGGTCTGATCTAAAAGCAGAAGCATGTAAGAAAGTGAAAAAACTTTGCCTCATCTGTTGACTGCCATAATTCTCAAATTGTGAACATGATCTCAAATCTCTGATCCATATCAAAAACTGTAGAACCTCAGCAACACTGAACAATCCACAATCATCAAATCTCAGAGATTTCCTTCAACTTATATAGTGATTTGTTGCAATTAACCAGTTTTCCCTGGATCTGCAGGAGCAGCCACCCCTCACAACATATGGCATGAAAGAAAATTAGTGAAGCCTACTCCCTTTCCTCTTCAGAACTCATATCTTAAGTTTTCCTTGAATTTGCAGAAGCAGCCACCCCTCAGAAGGTTTGCCTTGGAAAAAAATTAATGAAGCCTGTTCCCTTTTCTCTTCAGAAGTCATAGCTTCTTCTTTCAAAGCAGAAGGCAAAAGGTATGCATGAAGCTATTGCCTAGAATATCTTCACCTTTTCAGCTGCCAGCATCTGATTCACCTTCCAAAATTTAGTCCAATCCTCCTAGAGCCTAGTTTTCTGCCATATTTCCCACACACACACCCCTCCCCCGGCTCTTAAAGGCTTCTTAACTGACAGTAGTCAACTGATTAGCAAGAAAAAAGATCCCTAACTACTAAGGTTTGCATGCAATCACATGAAAGCAAGAAATCTAGTTTTGCGCAAAAGAACTGAAATAAAGCCCAATAGAGGCACTGCCTACCATTGCATTCTAACTGTTCTAACTTCAAACAGTAAACTGATCAGAATGGAACAGTAAAATTTTCCTAGCACAGTGAAACCAACCATGAAAAGGTGTGATAAAGGGTCCTTAGCCCTAAATTTGACTTTCTGCATTTGCTTCCATAATTTGAATATTTACTCTTGCGAATAGAGCACAAAAATATTAGAATATTCTCCCTCCACAGAATTAGTGAGATAAAAGATGTCACTTCGTGTCAATAAACCTTCCTGGTTAAAATTGGTAAATATTGGTGCTAGGATTGTTGATAGAAAAGACAAAATGTATCACGGTGGAAAAAGAGACTTGAATGCTGATCTTGATCACCTGAAAAGTGAAGTTTACCTTGCATTAGGACGCTTGGCATAACAGGTACACTACATTGCAAGACCTGAGGCAGAGAAAGAATAACCTTTGATGTAAAGATTTAGACTTTCACATGGTCAGATAATTAGACAAGAATAGGCTGCCACTTATTTAGCCAATTCTCCAATCTGAAAATTGGCTGTGAAGACCATAAATTCTCCTCACTGTGAGGAGACCCGCATTATTCAGAATCTTTTCCAAACTGCTCATCAAAATCTCATCCAATCATTTCCCTTGACTGGAAAATCACCCTGAGAACAAAAATGATTCAATGTGCAGAAACTAGGCTTAAATGCAGGTACACAGTACATGACCTAGAATTCTGAAGGGCGAAAATTCCATTTCAAATGAAGATAACTTTTGGTGCCTTCAACAGGTAGCCTATGCTCATCTGAAATACATATAGCCAAACCCTCCATGTACTTCTCAAGATCTGGGGCAAACTGAATCAATCGACTGCAGGCAGTAAGGCACATATCAGTGGTTAACTTCCGATCAAAAACCAATTCCCGTAGCCTCAGTTTTCTCCTCACAAGAAGCTTGACTTGTTCAACATGCTTCTCTGTGTTCTTGAGCTTCTCCCGAATTTCAAGTGCTTCATTGCCACGACATTCAATGTACTTGTAAATATCTAATAAGTTCTCCCAAACTGGAACAGCAATATAACCGAAATTCTGATCCACTTTCATGTAGGTAGTTTCATCCCTGTTGGCACTATGTACATCATCTGAGTTCAATTCCTTATCAGGACATGTAATTCGTAAGGGAAGCTGGGAGAATTTTCCTTGGCCCACAGCTCCATGGTATATAGCATCCTTGATGGTACTATTGAGGAAATGTATATACTCAGGCTGTATTCCCAATGCATCATGAGTGAAGACCATCTCAACCTCCATTGACCTTGCTGCCTTATGTTCCAGAACCTGCCTTTCAGCTGCTCGCCTCCTGTTTGCAATGGCCTTAGATAAATCCACATTGTTTAGATAATGTGACCATGCCTGGTAGGCATCCTCATATCTAAGCCAAATATTGCCTAAGGCATCCACTCCATAGCAGTCTCCGATTAAGAGGTTGTGACCCTTTAAATTCACATCTTGAGCTCTGTCTAACGAGGTGGCCAATTTTTCTAACGATTCCACTTGATTTTTGCCAGAAAGCTCAGAAAGAGGAGGCCGAAATGCAACTCTGATTCCACGTCCTAACCGTAATGCATTCTTTGCTCCAGCTAGACGCCTATCATGGTCCACTGCAGAAGCTTCATTTTTCCTCAGGATTTCTGAAGCTTGCTCAAACAGATCAGAGAGACATACAAGCTCTTCATCAGAGGCTAATCCACCTATGTCAAAGCCAGGAAGCCCACATGAATTGAATAGACGTGCAAGTGCCTTCCGAGTTGAAGGAAGCAAATCAGCTGCTGTCCATTTCTCATCGAGATATCGAGCCTGTGGAGGAGGAAGTGAAATCTCTACTTTTCTCAGACTTTCAGCTTCAGCATCATGCCTGATAAAGAAAACAAAGTGATATGGAAGATGGCGATTGCTTCCACCTCCCTTGGCTGCGTTGAGATACTCTTGAAGAAGCTGAAACGAGTTTTGATTTACAGCCTGTCATCACCAGGACAGATAAGAAAAGTTATGTGAATGGATATCTATCAAATTCAAGCTGGGCAATGCAAGCCACCCAATCGTATATTCCCCAACCAAAACCAAAAGGCATAAAGCTGTACCTAAGTGGAATTAGTTGTAAGAACGTTCACCACATTACAAAACACACAATCATTGAAGGTTCTATTAGCATCACGTACCCAGCCAAAAGGAGCTGGTACAAAGAACTGTATCGCGAAAAGAAGAAGGTGGAAAACTGATACTAACAACATAATATATCGACAAATGCAGATCTCCGTGCTCAAAAATATGTTATATAGCTGTTTCATGGATAGGATCCTCGTGCATTGTCTCAATGCAAGATAACAAGACCGTGAGAATTAATGTGGGACTTATTACAGGAGTGTCCCAATCTATAATCATTCGCAAGGCATGATGGACGTTAACCTGCAGGAGAAAGGTGACAGGAAAACTCTAGAAAAGGAGCTGAATACCTGCTCCACTGGCTGATTGTGGAAGAGATCAGGGTGGATGAGCTTGAAGAGAAGACGGAGGTGACTCTTGAGGCTCGTCGGTGCCCGAGCATCACGCTCGCTGCAGAAGCCAGCACAGGGAACCCGCACAAATGCTGGCGTATCAGGTTGTAGGGCTATTCTCCATCTCTTCCAAAGAGGTTGCGACCGCAACCATCGCCGCATCTAGCACCACCTTCTCAATTGCTTGCTCGATCGACCGCTAGCCAGACTGCCGACCAATCTGCGCCGGGTTCTGAACTTCTGCTTCTTTCAACAGAAAAATTGGAATGTCCTTGCGAAATACGTGCGTGCCATGGTTTCTCATGGCTTAGAGCTCTCTCCACACGGATAGTTCGGAAGACCACGCCACTTAGAAATCTTTTCCTTCCAATCCACTTATATAATACGTAATTAATGCGTCATAACTTTGTTCCTTTCCGTCAGCGAGGTAGCATTTGGGGATTGGTTTGTGTTTTTACGTTCAAATTCGTGAAAATAAGGTTTAACATATTAAGAAGACAAAGATTACAAGAGAGTTTTAAAGATTTTTCATTGTAGAGTTCTTTATGCATATTACCCAATGTTTATGGCCCGCCTTTCCTTTCAAATTTTCCACAATACCTCTCTCAGAGAGCATTCTGAAGGTCTGTAGAGCAACCCACCACCTTCATCTAAAGAGTTTTTTTCAATAAAAGGAAGTTCGGCCTTAGCCTATTCTCCCGAACTTTAATTAAAGAAAAGAAGAAAAGTTACAACTGAGTGGGACTAGTGCCCATGGGACCCCCCAAATCCCACAATGCAGGGGACGAGTGTGGCAAGCTATAGGGCATTACAAATGAGGTGGATAAATCTATCATCACCCTCATGTGGGACCCATTTGGGTTTCAACTTGTTGTTTTCGAGGAGATAAATATAGTGATGTCTAAATGGTGGAGATCTCTTAACTCGGGAGATTCTTTTACCTAGAAGAAACAATGATTTCTCGATCGACCATTCCTTAGGAGTTTGGTCAAAATTGACAGCACATCGCTCCCTCCAAATCTTCCAAAGAGTCTCACCCCTGATGGCATTTCACAACCTCGACGAACAACCGACTGCCTCACCCAACAGCACCTGTTGCCAATTGATTTGGGGTGTGAGTCTCAAAACCCGTGTCACGTGATGCCAGACAATACGGGACTTGGGGCAATCGAAGAACGCCATCTAAAGAGTTTGTTGCCAGATAATCATTTGCTTTAGTTAGAGGACTTTGTGGACATCGTTCTAAACTTGCACACATTTTGGGCACAACAAAAAGAGGTCAACAATGTCTTTCTCGGTCCTAAGGCATCTCGTACACCATGTAGGGTCTTGTACAACTTCTTCGCTTTGAAGTCGATCTAAATATGACAACTAGGACTATCGGGGCACTTTTTTCCCTCTTTATGAGGTTTTTTTCCTGGCTTGTATATATGCCTATAACCTTGACGGGTGACTTATCTTTGTACATTCACTTGGTAAAACATTTAGTATTGTCTGTTGTGCTTCAACCTCCTCCTTCTTCCTTGTGTCGTTTGTGTGCTTCCATAGACCTCAAACTCCAACAATTGGTATCAGAGCAGGTTGTTGCTTCATCTAGGGCATCGTCAACACCCCTCTAGTCACAGTCTCACAATCACATGAAAATTGGTGAGCATACTCATGGTGATTAGGATTCAAAAGAGCTTCGCTTTGTAATGTCAAAATTTTGATCTAAGCTCATTTTGGCCTCCGAAAGCGCTATCGCAATGCTTGTGTAGGCAATTTGTCTTTTTGTGCCAAACATATATATATGTTTCGGTTCGCAAGTACAAGAGCCTCAAAGTCTACTACAGGTTTAGTAGGAGTTCGACAAGATAGTCCTCTTCAACTTCTTGAGATACAATCATTTTTCTACATAAGGGTATTTTGATAAGAGGCCATGGCTAAAAGCAATGATGTATTTTGTATGTTGCTTGTTGAGGACAAGTTGGATGGTACAAATTACCCATTATGGGCATATATGATGTGTCATGTGTTGGTAGCAAAAGGGTTGTGGAATATTGTGCAGGGTATTGAAAAATGCCTTGCTACACCTACAAATACAGTTATTGAAGGTGATGCAGATGGCATTGAAGATGATGATCTTCAGGTTCATGTTCATGATCATGTTGTGGTTCCTATTGCACCTAGTGCAGAGCAACTTCATTGGGATGGTAGAGATGCTCATGCACATGCATTGATATCCTTGTCTATCAAACGTCCCATTATCCCTCACATTTACTCTTGCAAAACAACAAAGGATGCTTGGGAAACACTTACCACTTTATACTAGGCAAGAAATGAGGCTCGTATTGCTTATCTATGAAAACAATGGAGAGTGAGCATATGAGTGTAGAAGATTCTATTGCTAGTTTTTTTACAATGATCAAAGATTTGAAGGATAATTGATTTCTATTTGATGAAGTCTTGCCAGATAGTTCAATTGTGCAAATGATTTTTAATGGTCTTCCAAATCCATATCATAGTTTTGCTTCTACTCTTCAGCTGATGATGAAAGGCAATCCAATTGCCTTAACATTTGAGAATCAGTTAGTCTTTGTTTCATCGCAGGAAGATCAGTCTAGGTGGAACAAGTCCATTATGCATGTTGTAGATCAAGCTTTCTTAGCTATTCAGAAGGGCAAAGGCAACTGGAGCTCATCTACTACTAAGCGGAAATATCCTAATGCTGCATAATCAAAGGAGGAAGATAAAGATGAGAAGAAAACAAAAAAGTAGAAATGATTCAGCAAATACTGTAAAGAAAATGATGATGTCATAAAGAGTTGTTCAAAATTGGTTGCAAAAGAGGTAGAGATAAAGAAGGCCCGAATGGTTGTTGTAGAGGCCTCTACACCTAAAATGGAGTCTACTAATTTTGTGAAGAATGAAGAATGGGCATTTACTAGTGTTTGCAACTATGACCCATCTTTTTATGAACATTGTATGTCTACAATAGACTCAGATGTTTGGTACTTTGATAGTGGGGCAACCAAACAGATTACCTCGCAGCAAAGTTTTTTCAGTTCACTTGAGCCTACCCTTATAGGAATACTCTCACATGTGCTAACAAAACCTCTTATCTTGTAATGGAACTTGGTAAGATCATTCTCACTATTTTTTATGGTAGTTCTTTCACATTGTCAGATGCTTTGATTGTGTCAGTGATCAAGTAATCTGTTGTCGGTTTCAACATTAGCCAAGATCAGCTTGGTTGTCAAAATTTTTGATGACAAATCTACATTTCATGATCTATCAAATGGCGATGTTATTATTGCTTCTAGAATTTTATGTCGTGGGCTATATAAGCTCATAGAGTATGCAAAATCTATCAATGATTCAACATGTGCAGTACAAGATTCTCAGGCTATCTCAGATGCAAAGCTTTGGCATGCACACTTTGGTCATCTGAATTATGCTAGTTTGTTATGCCTATATAAATCTGAATGGTGTCCTCTCTGCCCAAACTTGAGGCAACTTGTAACACTACAAGGAATACGGGCGCATAGCAACGGTTAAGGCGACACAATTTCGTCGCTATAAAATTACAAAATGCATCGCAATGAGCATCGTGCGCGAACCGTCGATTAAACGACGAGTGAAATGACGTTTTTTTCCACGTATGGCACGACGGGACGTGCGACGCTCGCATAGAGCATCGCTTAGGCGGCGGTTTTAAAAAGTGTCGCATAAGAGACACTAAAAAATGTCACTTATACGATGCCAATTCCAATGGTTTTTACGACGCGTTACCATCGCTTACACGACGGTTTGTTGATGAAAAAAATTAAAACATTGGAGGATCTTCGATTGGCATTTTCACGCATCTAATCGAAGAGCTCTCCAACGTTCGCAATTGCGCTGCGCTTATGAGCTGAAACAAGTATATGCAGAATTGTTGTTTTGCCTAAGCTCTATCTTATTGTCTCTCTCTGTCTCTATTTCTCTCTTTGAATTCTCTCTCTCTCTCTCTCTCTCTCTCTCTCTCTCTCTCTCTCTCTCTTCTTTCTCTCTTTATTGCAGGTTATTCAAGAAGCTAACCAAGCAAAAAGTATGGCTAACTATCGCAAGTACAATTTCTATTCTTTGTATATCATTTGAATTGTGTTATTTTCATTAGATAGCACTCTCGCACTTATTGATATGCACATATACACTTATACATGATGAAGATGCACGTTCACACATATACACATATACACATGCACATACACACACATATATATACATAGATACATGTGCACATACACTTAGACATACACATCCATATGCACAAACATTTCTACAACCACATAAAAAGACTTACATGCATGCATTATTGCATATATAAATATATATATATATATATATATATATATATATATATATATATATATATATATATATATATATATATATATATATATATATATATATACACACACACATTAACATATACGTAAATACATGTATATGCACATCCACATGCATGCACATTCACATGCATGCACATCGATGCAAATGGAAATGCATCCACATACACATGCATGTTTCATACATATACACATGCATGTTTCATACATATACACATGCATGTATGTGCATGTGTGTGTGCATGTGTATATGTGTGTGTACATATGTGCATATATATGTGTATATATGTGTATATGCACATACCTACATATACACATATACATGCACATACACACATATACACATAGAGTTACACATATACATGCACATACATATACACACACATACACATGCACATGCACATACTCATACACACATATACACTTACACATGCACATGCACATACATACATATACACACATACACATGCACATACATACATATACAGACACATACATAGACACTTATGTACACACATATGAATGAATTATATAATTAAAGTATTAAAACACATGCTTAATATAAACAATAATAACAATCAATAGAGCAAAACTCATCATTACTTAATACCATACACACAATTCAAAACATAACTGAAATGAAAAATATATAGATAATATATATATATATATATATATATATATATATATATATCACTGTAATACATATAATGCAATGTCATAATCAACTAGAATCCTAATCATCATCATCATCATCATCAATAGCATCATGATCATCCTCATCCTCATCATCATGATCACCCTGTGACGATTGAGATCGTCCCTCCTGTGTCTGTCTCTCCACCTCACTGCCTCTCCATAATACTCTTGTATTACATATAACAAACATAAATAAGTAAAACAATTAAACCATTCATAAAAATAAAATAATTATATAAAATTTAATAATACTCACAAAGGCATCCGGATGATCTCGCATATACTCGTTCAAATGCCGATATCCAAAATGTGTAGCATACTCGATCTCATGTTTTGTAGGATATCGGTCATAATCCTTTCGCTGCGTTGAAACAAATAAAAAAGATTAGTTGCTTGCATTTTAACTAAAATAAAAAATATACTCACAATAACACATATACTTACAAATGTAGGTATGAAACCATGATGGCCCATTTGGCCTAGGTGTGATGTGTGGCCCGACTCCACACTCTTCTTTGCAGCAACCTTTTTATTTAAGAAAAAAGAAATACATAAATTAAATGTAAAAAATTACTAAAATATATGAAAATTATAAATATAAACTATTAATTTGTATACCTTCTGCTGAGGAAATGACTCCTGAAGACGTAGCTGTCTACGAAAAAACTACCACGTCTCAGGTGGTATGTTAGGTCGCCTCTTATTTTTTTCCACCATACAATATTTCCTCTTAATTTAATCTCAAACAAAAAAAAGATCAGAATACATACACATATATACACACACATACACATACACATACCCACATACACATAGACATGCAAACATATACGCATACATATATGCATACATATACACATATGCATATAACATAAACACACATATACATATCCACATATATACATACACACACATGCATGCATATACACTCATTCATACAAAATACATGCATTTATCCCACAATAATGTGTATTTGTGTATATGTGAATATGTTTGTATGTGTAAATGTGTATATGTGAATATGTGTGTATGTGTAAATATGTATATGTGAATTTTTTGTGTATGTAAATAATCAAATTATTAATATCAAATACCATTATTTGTAGATTCTGATCAATCAGATGGAACTCCTCCACCATCTCCTCATCGTGCAACGACTATATATTGTAAGTATATCAAACATTTAATTTTAAATATATTTGATGGATACATAACTTATATATTTTTTTGTTTCTTATTATAATCAGATTCTGATCAATCAGAGGGTACTCCACCACCTCCTACCCATGCAACGACTTCACATGTGTCCTCCGATAGGAATTATGATGAATTTACTATCAAGAGCATGTTATATGTTGGTGTAACTCTTGTTATGGCATGTATCGAAGACCACGATTGGAATGTATTGAACATGAGGCAGAGTATGGTAATTTTGAGCGTGCACCATCACTTGGTCAACGTGATAATGCTTGGGTATGTATTTTTATATAAATTAATGTCATTATTTTATTTAAAAACCATATACAAAATCAAATTACTGTTGATATACAAGAATACTTGCTCGATGATGATGATGATGATAATTTTTCTCATAATGTTAATATACCTCGTACACGTCATGGACTTGTTGTTCATCAATTACAAGGAGAGGTTTCTAGAAATCCTCTACCTCCTGGTTTAGAGACTAAAACGGCTGGAGATTATCCATTGCCAGCTCGTGATCGTTCTTTAGTACAAACATATGATAGAAGAAGATATGGAGGATGGAATAGAGGACCACTTCCTTTAGATGGAGAGGTTTCAACTTTTGGGGTAATCTCTAAATGATTGTTGAATCTACTATTACTAATTTTGGTCGTGATCTCTTTATTGTAGAGGATTTGTATGTGCCTCCGAAGTCTGAAGTCGCTCTTATGTCATTTTGTGGTCCTATATATGGATGGGGAGATTGGCATCGACTTTCACGTTATGTTCAAAGCATGAGTACTTATGGAATATGCTTGAACACAACATCCCTTACTAGTTTCTGAGTACTCATGCATGATGAACCCTAGAGTATCAGACGGAACTTTTGCTCTCATAAGACTTTTTATGAGAGTGAGTTTCGCTTTTCTCTCTCTACTAGGACCCATAATACCTAACATACAAAACAAAATGGGTTAGAAATCAATATATATACGTGTACATATGTATGTGTGTATATATGTATGGTGTATATGTGAGTGTGTGTATGCATGTAAACATGTATGTATGCATATGCATGTGCATTATGTATGCAAATGTATGCATGTGTGTGTATGTGTGTGTGTATGCATGCAAGTATGTATGTATGCATATGCATTATGTATGCATATGCATTATGTATGCATATGTATGCATGCATGTGTATGTGTGTGTATGTGTCTCTATGTGTGTGTATGCATATATATGTGTGTATGTCTCTATGTGTTTGTCTATGCATATATATATGTGTGTATGTGTCCATGTGTGTGTATGTGTGTGTGTGTGTGTGTCTATGTGTGTGTGTGTCTGTGTGTATATACGTGTGTATTTGTATATATGTGTCTATGCCTTTGTATGCATATGTATGCATGTGTGTGTATGTGTGTGTGTATATGTTTGTATGCCTGTGTATGCATGTAAGTATGTATGTATGCATATGTGTGTGTATGTGTGTGTGTATATGTGTGTATGTCTATGTATGCATGTAAGTATGTATGTATGCATATGCATATGCATTATGTATGCATATGCATTATGTATGCATATGCATATGCATTATGTATGCATATGTATGCATATGTATGCATATGCATATGCATTATGTATGCATATGTATGCATGTATGTGTATGTGTGTGTATGTCTCTTTACGTGTTTGTGTATGTGTGTTTGTCTCTTTTTACGTGTGTGTGTGTGTGTCTATGTGTGTATATGGATCTGTGTGTATGTGTATATGCATGTAAGCATGTATGTATGCATATGCGTGTGTACGTGTGTGTGTGTATGTGTGTTTGTGTCTATGTGTGTATGTGTGTGTATGCATGTGTATGTGTGTGTAAATTTGTGTGTAAATGTGTGTGTATGTGTTTATGTGTATGTATGTGTCTATGTGTGTGTATGTGTATGCATGTGCATTATGTATGCATATGTATGCATATGTGTGTGTATGTGTATGCATGTATCTATGCATATGCATGTGCATTATGTATGCATATGTATGCATATGTATATGCATTATGTATGCATATGTATATGCATTATGTATGCATGTATGTGTATGTGTGTGTATGTCTCTCTATGTGTGTGTACGCATATATGTGTGTGTATGTGTGTGTGTGTCTATGTGTGTATGTGTATTTGTGTATGCGTGTGTATGTGTGTGTATGCATGTAAGCATGTATGTATGCATATGCATGTGCAGTATGTATGCATATGCATGTGCATTATGTATGCATATGCATGTGCATTATGTATGCATATGCATGTGCATTATGTATGCATATGCATGTATGTGTGTATGTGCATATGTGTGTGTATCTATATATATGTGTCTGTATGCATGTGTATGTGTGTGTAAATGTGTGTGGATGTGTGTCTGTGTCTGTGTGTGTATGTGTGTGTGTGTCTATGTGTGTGTGTCTATATGTGTGTGTCTATGTGTGTATATACGTGTGTATCTATATATATGTGTCGGTGTGCATGTGTATGTGTGTGTGTGTAAATGTGTATGGATGTGTGTCTGTAAGTGTGTATGTGTCTATGAGTGTGTATGTGTTTATGTGTGTGTATGTGTATATGTATGTGTATGTGTCTATGTGTGTATGTGTATGCATGTATGTATGCATATGCATGTGCATTATGTATGCATATGTGTGTGTATGCATTATGTATGCATTATGTATGCATATACCCGTCTATCATGACAGGCACCATCTATCACGACAGACAGGAACCCATGACAAACACCGTCTATCGCGACAGACATTCCCACGATAGACCCCGTCTATCGTCAGACACCATCTATTGCGACAGACAGCCCACCGTGACAGCCAGTGTCTATCGCGACAGACACCGTCTATCGCGATAGACAGACATTTTCGGCAAAAAATAAAGGGGTAAATTTTTGAAAATTTAGGCTAAATTTTCGGCATATTAGCATACTCAATTACTTATACACTTGCAAAGGCCTTAGAAAAATACATTAAACTCTTGAAAGGATCTGCTTGTCTGTTTAACCCCGTAAACCCTGAATTGTCATAAATTTCTCATATGAAATCTGTTTTTTGAGCTCTAGGGCTTCTCGGAAAGCTCGTGGGTATTTTGAAGTTGACCCTCTATGGGGTAGCTGTACCAAGGGAGCTCTAGAGGAAATTTTTTGGCAATAGAAAAGGGGGAAAAAGGGTCATTAAAAGTGTCTGAGATAAATTGTATGTCGATTGAAGGATCAAATTGGAGCTAAACTTGGGATTTTTTACAGGATTATCGAGAGCTCTTGGAGAAATCAAAGCAAGTGCCAATGTGAGCAGGCTTGGGAACGTGCTTCCTGGGCAGACAAGCATAGCAAGGAGGAGCGAATTGAGGTTGGAACATCTCTTAACCCCCTCAGTCCATTCTTAGCATAGGCTAAGTGCGAGTAGTGGTCCAAATTGACTAGGGATATGATAGGAATACTCAAGTTCTAAGAGCCTCTAATTTCTCAAGTCTAAGAATAGACTAAATTGCAGTCAAGGGACAACTTAAAGGAAAAGAACTCAAACTAAGTGGGCGAGGAACATCAAGTACGACACACTTAAGTGCTCCTGACGACGCTTAATTAAAGACAAGATACATCCGAAGGAACTTAAAAGGAACAAGTGATTGGTATCAAAGAATCAGCAACGTACAAAGGGCATATGAACCTGAGATCAAGGAGACACCTAGGGAGAGACCGTCAAAGTGTTAGATCATTCGAGGCTAGCATCAACCATACAGCCAGATCTTGGGCCCAACAATTGAGTGATTACCCCTACGCTCTAGACTCAGAAACTAGTGACTCTGAGATGTCTTATGACATGAAAAACCTGTAGGTAGCTCAGGAGTGGCATACCTAGAAAGACCTGAAGGTCCCTACAAGACTCAATTGGAATACATCCAGACCAACTGCCTAGGTGCATGCATCTATGAGGATGGTTTGTGAAGATCTGTTGTCCTAATTAAAAATCCGAATCAGCCCATTGGACTAGAACACCTTGTAGTCAAGTTCGAAAATGGGTCCTACATAGACAAAGAAGGAACAATATATGTCGTCACTAGCCAACCAGAAAGGATAGACAAATTTGGCAACATAATCTCAGAGGCCGAAATAGGTGACATAGAGCAAGGAAACCTAGGGAAAGAGCCAAAAACCCCTCGAGGCAAGTCGGTTCTAACTAGAATAATCACTGCAGAGTGGGTTAATAAGAGCATAGATTTGCTCTTGAATCGAGAGACGGATGAGGGTTTTTGGAGGTACAAGCCTGAGAAGCCTAATGAAGTGGGAGCCCTTACCATCTATTAATTCAAAGATCCCGATAGCCCAAGCAAAGTGACCTACTTAGATGATACTTCGGAGAGGATCTTTGTGGTCTCAGAGCATGGAAGACATGCATACACTTGGAAGGGTGACTTTGTTTTTCCCCAACCTCGATCCATTGTGTCTTATGGTCACCCAGGAGCGAGAACACCTCAGGCTCATGGAGCACAAAGAGAGAGGAGTAGAGATAGACCCGAGGTGAGTTTTGCTAATCCACTTGGAAGAGAGAGAACGAGGACAGAGACTGATAGAGTGGAGAGGGAAAGACAGAGGGACCCAAGGAATCTAAGAAATACAGATGAATTCCCTCTACCACGGCCTAGAGAACATGCTAGAACCTTGCGGCATACACAATTGGTTAAGTCCATGAAGAATTGCTTCGATGGCATAGGAGACCCATATGACCATGTAGCAGAGTTTAGGCAAGTTTTGAGAGTTGAACAAGTGGAAGACCTGTTCACTCAATACAACGCTTTTGGCCTAACACTCAAGAACACTGCATTGACTTGGTTTCAACCACTTCACCAAGATCAGTACAGAAGTATAGATCAACTGCTTGAAGCATTCATCATTGAGTTTTCCAAGAGTGGTATTAGGCATAACACATCCTCCTTGATATACAGCTTTAAGCAAACACCTCAAGAGACAGTGAGGCTCACAGGAAGAAGATTTAGGCAATATCTAGAGAGGTGCCCGACTCCAGAGTTACCCACTCCATCCAAGCAAGTGGCCTTGTTTCTAGATGGATTGTTAAGTACCAAGCTGAGATCATATGTGTACTTGAAGGACCCTAGATCCATAGAAGAATGTCTACGCATGTGCATAGACATTGAGGATAATCTAGGGGAGGAATTAGAGCTCTCAAAGATCTATAAAGATTCAGATAGTTATAGTAGCCTCATTTCCTCACAATCCACATCAATTGAGGATCTAGCAGAAAAGGTAGCTCAGAAATTAGGTGTCTCTAGCAAGCAGATTCCTAGATTTGCCCCAAGAAAACGATGCTATAACTGTGGAGGAGACCATATGGCTAATGTGTGCCCTATCATGGCCCAACCCCAAGTGAGCCCTAACAGCCAATACTGCACCATAGAAAGGCGATACACCAACCACACTGCACAAGACTGCCCATATAACAAACAAGCTGTTAGGCAAAATTATCCTCAGACTTATCCACAGCAAGGAAAATACCCTAATCAATACCCACAACAACAGTATGCTAGGCCCCAACAAACCTATCAACCACCCTATCAAGGGCAACAAAGACCGCAACCAGTCCTAACGCAGCAACCCCCTCCACCAGCCAATGTAATCCCAGTGAAGTATGCAGCTGTAGAAGAAAATCTAAATAGAGCTTTAGTGCCAGTGACATCATCGCTTTCAGAAAGTGATCCAAGTGATCATAGTTTTGACTCTACCCATGTTGAGAGCCCACAGGATTACTACATGCAGTCACCGGAGCATAGTGAGTCATATTATTATGAAGAACCGAGTGAATCTAGTTGGGAGCCGGAATACACAAATGTCATGTATGAAAACCCCAACTCGAGATCCCAGCCTAGGCCGATGAGACCTACATTTCCTAGAGGGCCATGCTATCGCTGTAAGGGAGATCACCTCATTCGTGATTGCCCTCTACCTACACCTACACAAACCCAATCCGTGACAATTCAAGGCTTTTGTCCGGATTGTGGGAAGGAGCACTTGATACGAGAGTGTCCCAAGAACCCCAACAATATGCCAAAAATTGCTCCTATCAATGTTATTGGCTTAGTGGTGGACTCCATGGGAAGCGTGACTTCCACAACCCCGGTCCAAGTCATCACGAGAGCTCAGGCACATAAGCGAAACCAAGACTTAAGCCAGGAGAAGAATGCGGAGGCTAGCGAGACTGAGAGCCAGAATAAGAAGAGAACAAGAGCTTGGAGAGATAGCCGTGAACGTATGAAAAGGCAATGGGCAAGAAAGATGAGCGAACTAGAGGAAAGTCTGCGAGAGACCAAAGCCAAGATCATAGAAATCACATCTCAAACACACTCTCACACCTCACCTCCACTACCATCCCCATCACCTTCCATTCCTCAACCTTCTAACCCACTGCACGTAACCCACCCACCACCTAGAGTAGGATCAGTCTTGGAAGATCCCACTCCCAAGGACATAGATATGATGCTTAGAGCATATCAGGCCAGGATCTAGGCAGGGCCAAATGTAACGGATCATGAAAGATGTTACCCTAGAGCGGACCTAGAGCTTGAACGAACTAAGTTGTGTGCCAAGATGGTGGAATTGGCTCAAGCCATGTTTGAGGCAATTCGCCTCTTCAATTGCTCTGGCTCCACTAGAACCATTGCATTTTGATGGTCTACTGGATAGATTGGAGATGATAATTGCAAAGTCTGGAAAAGGAGCCAACTCCTAGACTAAGGAGAAGGCAAGTGATAGAATAAGCATTCCTCCCAAGGAAGCTTATGTGCCTAACTCCACTGAACCAGACACCTCTTCTTCTATGAATCGATACTCACCAGAATTCTTACGAGAGATTCAAGAAGAGAAATGGGCTAAAGAGAGTGAAGTTCCTCCTCCCATTGAACTTGTGGATGACACGCACGATCAATTCCCACAAGACCTTCCTTCCATTTATGGAGAGCAAGAAAGTGCCCAATCTCAAGAGAGATTAGACTTCGAGTCTAATTCTTTATAGGAACTACCCCATTTCACAGGCCCATGGGAAGCTAAGTCCACGTGTATGAGGGCACCCACAGTCATGGTAAGAAACGAAGACTCAGTCATACCTAGGAACACAGAGGTAGTGAAAAACACTAAAGTGCAGTGCAACCTCACTTTAGAAGAGCTACTCAAAGTTAGACCAGAGCTATGGAAACATGTCACCAATCAAGTGCCAGAAGTAGCAAAACCTCGTTCCTAGTTCGGATCTCATAGAACAATACCAGAAATACCTTTGGACAAGATAGGAGACATGAGCGAAGGAGAAGAAGGAAACACCTATCTCCCTACACTAATCAGGGTTACACGACCAAGGCCATTTTGGACTTAGGTGTGGGAGTTGCAATTGCTACCACTTCCTTATGGAAACATTGGGGCAAGCTAGCACTCATGCCAACAAAAATGAAGTTGCAAATGGCCGATGGTCACATTGAGAGACCCTTAGGGCTACTAAACGGAGTAACTCTTACCACTTGTGGTGTAGAGTTTGAACATACTTTTGGTATTTGTGACTTTAGCAAGAATCATGCCTACGAGATGATTATGGGAAGACCTTTCTTGAGGCAGTTGCAAGTGGTACAAGATTGGGGGACCAATTCTTTGTATTTGCAATACTTGGGTGTCACAACCAAAGTGAATCTCAAAGATTTCTCTCATAGAGACATACCCCCCATTCAATGGAATCCCATCCATCGAGTTAAGGATGATGTAGAGTCGGTGCATTCCATAGGATCAGGATCCTCATGGATGCATGAACACACTCACTTGTGGATGTGTAAAGTGGCAGAATATGAAGAGAAAAGGGAAAAGGCAAGAGAAAAGGGAAAAGGGAACTCATAGATCAATTCAAGACCCAACCTATGCACCTGTAGTATTTCCTGATGAAGAGTTTGAGCCTCATGGTTGGGCAAAAATTTTAGCAACAATGGATGTGGCCATTAATGAAAAGCAATGGACCCCCCACTACGACGAGGACGGCTATGAAATTTCAATCTTCTCCATAGAACCCATCATGGGAGACTCGGTTTTGGAAGAATGTGAACCTAGCAGTCATGCATTCGAGGATGCAAGTGACTCTGATTTAGATTCAATCATCATGGATCCACCATTTGCATCAGCTAAAAAAAATACTTCTATGAGGTAGAAGTTTACCCTCAGAGACATGAAGAGCTCACTAATGATGTGAGATTAACCACACAAGTGACCACCAAGAGTGAAGGAAAGAAAAGGAAGAAGAAAGAAGCCACACCAGAGAAGGAAGAATCCTTGTTTGAGGTCCCAGAAAACTTTAAGAAGTATGAAATAGAAGACAGGAGAGTCATGATAAGAATGCCAAAACGTGATACACAAGCAGGAGAGGCCTATGATAACAAAGAAACCCCCAAGGAAATAGTGGTAGCCATAGAAGAAGGAGAGGAGAGATGCACGTACATTGGACATGACCTTACTGAAGAAGAGGAGCAAGAGTTGATAGCCTTACTACGAGAATATAGGGATGTGTTTGCATGGAGTTACAAGGACCTGAAAGGTGTAGACCCTGATATATGCTCACACACGATCCCCATGACCTCAAAGGCTAGACCCTCTAAACAAAAGCCATACACATACAGTGACAACTATGAGGCCAAGATCAAAGAAGAGATAGATCGCTTGGTGGAAGCTAGATTTATCTATGAAATTGAGCACATTGAATGGGTGTCCCCCATTGTAGTGGTGCCCAAAAAGAATGGCAAATTACGTGTATGCATTAACTTGAAGAAGGTTAACGCAGCCACTATCAGAGATAATTATCCGCTTCCTATCACTGAGCATCTATTAGAAAGGGTAGACGACAAGGAAGTGTACAACTTCCTGGATGGGTTCTCTGGTTACAATCAAGTAGCCATAGCACCAGAAGATCAGCATAAGACGGCTTTTGCCACGGAGTGGGGTATATTTGCTTTTCGGGTAATGCCATTTGGGCTTACCAATGCTCCTGAAACCTTTCAAAGACTAATGTGCCATGTATTTAAAGAGTTCTTGAGGAAGAATTTGGAAGTCTATATTGATGATCTCTGTGCTCAGTCCAACATTAGACAAACACATATACCTGAACTCAGGCAAATCTTTGACAAATGCAGAGAATATCAAGTCTGTCTGAACCCAGAGAAGTGCATTTTCATGGTCATGCAAGGCAAGATTTTAGGACACATAGTGTCAAAGAACGACATCTCCACTGACGAAGAGAAGGTGAGGGCTATTGCGGAACTACCTAGGCCAAAGAATGTCAAGGAAGTTCAAGCTTTCATGGGGCATTGTGGCTATTACCGACGTTTCATACACATGTATGCCATCATTGCAAAGCCTCTGTACGGACTTTTGACAAACTTTGAATGGACTGATGAATGTGAGAACTCTTTCAATGAGCTTAAACGGCGATTATGCTCAGCACCAATCTTCACTACACTAGATTGGAATAAGCCCTTCCATGTGCATGTGGATGCATCCAATTATGAGATTGGATGTGTGCTCGCACAACCTACTGGTGAAGGTAATATGGATCTTCCAATTGCCTATGCAAGTAGACAGTTGAATGCAGCTGAACGAAACTATACCACTACCGAACGAGAGGGATTAGGCATGGTGTATGCGGTTAAAAAGTTTAGACATTATTTGCTTACAAATAAGTTTAAATTTTTTTACTGATCATCAAGCTCTACTATACTTGGTAAACAAGCCATGCAATATTGGTAGATTGGTGAGATGGTTCCTCTTGCTAATGGAATACGACTTTGAGGTTGTGGTGAGGAAAGGAAAGACTCACTTGAGAGCAGACCATCTCTCTAGGCTCACATCTGGAGAAGCCCCACAAGGAGTATCGGATGACCTTCTTGATGCTTACTTGTTTAATTTGGAAATCGTGCTGTAGTGGGCTAAGACATTAGTGCCAGTATTGACATATGGACCTAATCACCCACTCATAATCACTCAAGATAGAGAGGTAGTAAAGGCCCAAAAGTACCACATCATGGCAGGAAGTATGTATAAGCATACAGATCAAGGGATATTGGCTTGTTGTGTGGAAGAGGATGAGTATGCTAAATGGTTGCAATTAGCACATGTAGGTGCATTAGAGCAACACTACTCAAAGCAAAGAACCTTACAAACATTAAGGAGACTTGGAGTGCATTGGCTGACTATGGAAGCAGATGTCCATGAGTTGTGTAAGGAATGCCCAGTCTGTAGCACTAAACCACTAGGCGAACACGCCACTCTTTATCGAGTGTCTTTAGTGCCAGATTGGAGTGGACCATTAGTAGCCTTCCTGAGGACAAAAACATTCCCTCCAGACATGACTCTGGCTAGGAAGAGAAGCTTAGAACAAGAAGACCTAGACTACTCACTCATTGGAGATAATTTATACAAGCATGGCAAAGATGGTTACCTTAGACTATGTGTCCATGAGAGCGAATATCTTAAAATCTTGGAAACTGCTCACCAAGGTGTAGCAGGAGGACACTTTGGTCCAGATCGGGTGATCAAGGCAATAGTATTTGCAGGATTTTGGTGGCCCACCCTTCACATGGATGCACATACCTATGTGAAGAGGTGTGAGGTTTGTCAGCGAACTCAGTATCCTATACGCAAGGATGAGATGCCATTGAAACCTATGATGGGTGGACGTGCATTCTCTAAGTGGGGAATAGACTTTGTTGGTCCTATTAATCCCCCAGCTAAGGGTTCACATGCTGAGTATATCATTGTGGGCACAGACTATCTAACCAAGTGGGTAGAAGTGAAAGCCACAACGAAGAATGATGCTCAAACAACAGCTAAGTTCCTATTTGAGAATGTGTTTACCAGATACGGTCTACCTATAGAACTAGTTAGTGATAGAGGCACTCACTTCTTGAATGAAGTTATTGAAAATCTTCTCCAAGAGTTCTTGGTGATACACAAGAAGTCTGCCCCCATCACCCACAAGCTAATGGCCAAGCCAAAAGCACAAATAAGATCCTATGCAATGTGCTGACTAAATTGGTGAATAATAAACGCTCTGATTGGGATAAACAGCTACACCACGTTGTTTGGGCATACCGGGTTGCCTATAAAACGGTGCTCCAAGCGGCACCCTTTCAGATGGTGTTTGGTTAAAATGCAGTGCTTCCATTAGACTTCTTGATACCAACTCTAAGGGTAGCACATGAGCATGAGTGGACGGGTCATGAACTCTCTTCAAGAATTTTTTACCTGACTAGGTGAAACAAGACTAAGAGCTACCGCAGGGATATATGCAGCTAAGAAAAGACAGAAGGCATACTTTGATGCCAACGTAAAGGATAAGGGCTTGAAAGCGGGAGACCTAGTATTAGTCTACACTTTGAAGCAACATGCGAGAAAATTAGAGAAGCATGGCTATGGACCTATGATCATAAATAGGATTTCAACTAGTGGGGTAGTACAATTAGCCACTTTAGAAGGTGATATTCTCCCTAGCTACATAAGCGGATGTAGAGTCAAGTTATATCAAGGACCCCTGACTGAAGAGATGCTAAATTGGCTCAACACTGCCAAGAAATGTAAAGAAGAGGAAAAACGAATTCGAGAAGAAGCACAGGCACAAGCTTTAGAACGCATCCAACGAATGAAATTGAGAAGACAAGGTAGAGATCAGCTTATGCCTGACACTCAAGAAGCTCTAGGTTATCACATGGCCATATATGAGGCTTCAGGTGAACGTTCCCATAGGATAGTCGATCGGCGACCTTTTGTGACCCTAGAAGTAGGACAAGGAGGGAGTGCAAGGACCGTGAGAGCCTTAATTGACTCCGGAGCAGCGACTAGTGTAGTTCGACATTCTTACTGCCAAGAATTGCAATTGAAGGTCAATCCTATAGAGGCATATCTCATAGGATTGGGAGGAGTAGGAACCCCTTGCATGGGAGAGGCGGAACTTCCCCTCTACATTCAAGAGATTCTAATGGAAGTCAAGGTGCTAGTATGTGAAGACGAGGATCTTACCGAATCTCTTGTCTTGGATCAAGACTGGATCTATGATCATGCAATCAACCTCAACCTAAGAAGTGGACTTCTTCAGGCTTGGGTAGGCCAAAACCGCATCACAATGGAATTAGAAAATCAAGCACTTAGGGACTAGAAGAGGCACCAAATCCTGGTCCCTCCAGGAACCCACATGAAGATAACAATGCTATTCTTGTCCAAAGTCCTATGGTGCAGAAGATTGTCACTCTTGATGAACGTGCAGAAATTGATGAGGAGTTCCCTTCTTTTCCAAAAAGAATTCAAGGAAGGCAAGCCGGACAACACACGACATAGAGAAGGCCAATGATCAAGAAGCATGAACACCAACGTGTACAATATAGAGTACCTCTTGGCATGAAGCAGATCTGGGTACGCAAGGGTGAACAACCCTCGGCTTTGGAGACAGGATCCCAAAGAAGCACCAAACGAGCTACAGTGTCAAAGGTTACAATGAAGGAGTATCCTAGGCATCGATGTAGACAAACCACTTCTATTTGGGTTCCAAAGCAGTCAATGAAGGCTATCCCAAATGCTAGACAAATGTGGGTGCCCAAGACCTGCTTACGAGCTCAATTAGCTTCACCTCCATTCACAAGAGTGAATCAACACTCACAAGCACCCTTGGCACAAATCCCAGGGCAAACATCTACACTCCACACCACTAGATCTTTGGTCACACCTAGGAATGTCGAGAAATGGGTACCCAAAAGGTCCCAAATCCAACACAATCCAGTCCACAAACCTTTCCGTGTCTTCACTAATACAAGCTACGATTCCACCATCAAAGTTTGGAGACTTAAACCCCGTATCAAACCGCCTGACCCAATTTTGTAAATCAGTCCCCTCTGATGAAGGTGCATTCCGAGTACATTGCACATCCAAAGTATGCATTTAGGATGAACACTAACCCACTAACCCACATTCTCACACATCACCAAACGCTCCACCCACTAACCACTAACCACTAACCACTTGAAATGTCATGTTAGGATTGTGGAGGGAACACCGTAACATCTTGTTTCCTATGCAATGCTAATGTGCCTCTCTTCTTCTAGCAGATAAGCATCAATAGATACAAGAAGTCTCATGGCAGAAGCAGCAGGTCCGAGCTCACAGGCAGGAGTAAGTACTGAAGGGATTGATGTGGATAGTCTACCTGTTGAGGTGCCTCCAACTGAACGACCCGTAGAGTTGCAACACCTCCAATAGAGAGGGTCCATGCCAACTCTCATTGGTTCAGTGGCATGCCAGGATCCTTAGGAGAGGCCAAGTATATATGGGAGTCCAAGTATGAACATGATAAGCAATGGGTCAGATTCCAGTTCTTTTCCAAGGAGTTTGAGACTCTCCAAAACACACAAGATCTGCAGACCATATGGGAGCGTGCAGGGTTGGCCGAATACTTTGCAGCACCTTTACCCAAACCAGATCTCCTACGATGTTACTACTTGGTCTCAACATTACAAGCGCATGAAGAAAAAGATAAACCAGGATCATTTGTCATTCCTTCCTTATTGGACAACAATGAGTTGAAAAGATTCGAACTCACTTTGGAATTGGTGAGCTCTACATTCAACATGCACGGCACGCATGTGCCCTCTGAGAAGGATCCTCTTATTCCCCCTAACATGAATAATCGGAAGCTACAAAAGTTGAAAGAGATGGAAGCCCTCATATCGAATGTGTCAATTCCTCTTCGCATGTGCATGCAACATTTTGTGTTTCCCGGTCAAGATCGGTTCACTCAACCCCACAAGCGGATTTGGTTTGCTCTTTACTTGGCAGAGACAGGTGCATTACCAATTAAGCTTCCTGTATGGATAATAGAACAGCTGTATGAAGCAAATAAAAGGTCACATAGAAAGCTAGTGGTGAATGGATGTTGTGCAATCACGCGCATCATCTACAAGTGCTTAGCATACGATGTACCTATTGAACGTGCTTTAACATGGGCACAACTACAAATGTTCAAGAGACTCAAGTCCGCCACACATCAATCCAAGCACATGAGGGGCTCTATTCCTTGTGTCCAAACACGTGAAGTTCTAACGACCCCGAAAGTCTCACCACGAGGGGATGCCACTGTGCCTCCCTTTACCATTTGCATACCAAGATCTGGATCTGAAAGCACATCACAAGTTGCCCCCTTGGCTCCTCCTGTCCCTCTTGAATTCGAATTTCCTACAACTGGAGACGCTGAAGGGATGAGTACCTTCGACTTTGAATCATTCTTGCAGAATACACACTTCTCTAATGTAGAGTTCTATTCAGATACAGAAGAACAGGGCACATCTTCCCAAAGAAGAAGGAAATCCACAGAAGGCCGCCATGTACATTGGGATGAGGAGCAGCAGAGGACTTTGTCTCAACAACTAGAACACTCGGAAGCAAAAGAAGAAGAAACAATTGAAGCTCTAGCTTATACAATAGAACTCCGTAGGCTATATCAAATAATGGGACGAGTGCGGTCGCAACAGTTGCTCACCGAACAGAGAAGTCGGGTGTTCATGGCTCAACTATTGGAAGAAGCCAGAGTCGACTCAGAATACAGTGAAGGTCTCTTATTGATGGCGGAAACATATGGAGTAGTAGAAGTAGTTCGAACAACGATTAAGAGGCCTCCAGTTCAATACGATCCACGAAGATTCCAGACACGACCACAGGCAGGTAAAAACATCCAGATTCCCATCACTACAATGGAAGGACCTATTATTACATCCGAACCCATTGAGACAACCTCCCAAACAGCAAGAACCACTAGCCAAGAGATCCACGTCACCTACGATGAGTCAACCGAACCATTACCACCAACCCCGCCCCCATCACCTCCTCGAACGGAAGCTGTAAATATCACCTCGACTACCCAACCTACAAAACAAGCCTTCATCTTCCGTAGTCCAACCTCTAGTTCTACTTTGTTATCCTCCTTTGAAAACCCCCTATATAGTGCCGCCACCATCATAACTGAGTCCTTCATAGAGCCTGCCCTAGGTCAACCATCCCCCATGCCCTCAGCCATAGGCCATCCTGACTCTAGATCCATATTCTTTGGATTCCCTACCACCACAACACCCTTCATGGCCTCCCCGCCTCTATGACCTCAACCCCCAACCCCCATCCCTCCAATTCTCCAATCCCTCCATGCCTTTCTTTCTAGAACGTTTCAACCCAAGTCTCAACCATTTCCTTTATTTTCAGTTCCCACCCCCACTTCTCATCTATTCTCCACAACCACACACACACCACCTACCATTCCCATGTATATGGTAGACACCACACTTGCATCCAATCTTGAAAGTATGGACATTTCACCACCCACGGCACCTCCCCCTCCCCCCACACTTCCACCTTCTCCCATTCCCCCTCCACCAATTTCACATGCACACACATCTCCAATAGACACAACATTCACTCTTCCCCTTCCCCAATCCCATCCCCTTGCATCTTCCATTGTGCAAACCACACCTTCATCCATAGCAATGCATTGGACACCATGATCGCATGTATGTCACAGTTAAGAATAGAGTACAATCAGCTCCAGCAACATAATGCACGACTGCAAGAGCACTCAGAGCTGCTACAAAATCGTCTTGCTGTAGTAGAAGAGGAGAATGCTCGCCTCCAGACCCAATTCCAAACTTTACAAGAAGCTCATAGCATATTAGAAGTACAGTCACAAAACACAGACAAGGAAGCAATACAAGTGGTAGAAGGTCATCTACAGACACAGCTAGAACGCAATTCAAAGCTTCAGCGAAATATGGCCTTACTCAAGCGACACCTTGCAGCCGCTCATGAAGAGAATCGATGCCTGTAACTACAGAATTAGGAAAACCTAGAAGCAGCTATTGAAAGCACAACTGGGGCACCCATCAGTCCCTCAAAGTTTCAAGTTGTGACCCCCGACAATATCAAGATCATCTTGGAAGACTATGCTACTCTACTCGAAGCACATGACCAATTATCAGAGGAACTGGGTCAACTGAAGCAGAAACAACAAAACGACACAGCTACTGCCCCTCAAACCACCTCCTCCGCGGCTTCACTTCTCATAGACTCAGAGGCCTTAAAAGATCTCCAAAATTAGGTCACAGAATTGCAAGCACGCCTATTACAATATGAAAGACCACCTTCCCCACCAGAGGCTCCCACCGATGAAGAAACAGTACAAATTCTTGTGGAACAAACGTTTGAAGAAGAATATGACCCACAATCCTTCCCAGGAGGTCAACAAACGAAAGAAGGTCAGGATACGTTCGAAGCACCACGACCTCCATGGCTATGACAAGTGGAGGAAATCGGGAGTTCACATGAAGAGCGAACAGTAGTGCAAAATCAAGCCATGAGAGTCATAGAAGACACTATATTACAATCCAATTACTTCAGGAACCTGTCATCTAGATGCCTTATCCTCTCCTCAGAACTCCAATACAGGCCGTACTATATCATTGTGGCAGATTATAACGTAGAAATACAGAGAGTCACAGGAAAGATACCTTCCTTTGCAACCCAATTTCAGCCCGAAGACCTTCCTCCAGATGTGCAAAAAGGCAAAATCCATCAACCGAAATGGTGACAGAAACTTCTTGAAACATAACATGAAATGCTGCACACCTGGAACAATGCGCCATTACATCTACTTTACAATCCATGCTATGGCACTGTTCCACGACGTCGCTCATGGGAAGCATTCAACATAAAGGTACAGAATAATGCTCAATGTAAGGAGTGGCTCAATTATCCATACATAGCGCCACCGGAGGGACCACCATCAATAGCATACATGTTGACCACAATTCAACATTGGATGCCTCGACTGAAGCCCATGCCAGATGTGGCGGCCCAAATGATGCTTAAGATTTTGGATATGATGCAGGTAGTACTCAAAACTTTTAGAAATGCAGCAACACCACAGGTACGGCTACCGGGGTTTACTAATGGAAATTATGATTTGGTGCATGACATGAGCACCACCCCCAGCATTCGCGTAGCTTATGCTTGGCATGCACGAATTAAGTATCTTCCCCCCTGCTATAAACAAACATTTGAAGAGATGTTCCGATCAGGATTTTGGGAGTACCACTCAGAAGTGTTTGCACCTAAGCCAACACACCTGCTTCATCTCTTTGCTAGTGAAAAAGCCATGTACTCCGAGTACTACACCACACCGCAACCAAAGGTCCCAGGTGCAATAAATTGGGATGCATTGGAAGCTGACCTAGCAAGAGGCTTAAGGATAGGAGAACACGAACTAGCCACCAACATCATCCAATACTATATCGACCACCCGATAGAACAAAGGTCTGTCAGGGGCGACAGACGCTAGGAAGGGGGGAGTGTTGGCATACAAGTCATAAGCCGAGCATACAGGCACAAAGTAGCAGTCATGCACAACATGGCAACAATGCCTAATCATTTTTTCCATGGACTATTCACAACTCAAGTGATTTTAATCACTACACAAACATTGTAAATTCCATTTTTGGTAGAATAGACTCCATTTTGTTCAAGCTGAGGAGTCCTTGAGATTGAGGAGTATTAGAATTAGCTACATACCAATTTTCATAATTTTTAGACTCCGTTTGAGCCCATAAATAGGCTCTAGAACCTAATTTTTAACTAGGCCGGACACTAGGTCTGGACAAGGCCAAAGCTAGTGAGAAGACTATAAAAAGAGCTAGAGAGCTCATTTTTGAGGTTAGATTGTTTGTGAATTAAGATTATGTAAGAGACTTTTTGACTAATGCAAAGAACTCCATTGATCCTCTCCTTGTTCTTGCCTTGTGTGTGTGTGTGTATGTGTGTGCATGTTTGTGTGCTTCTCACTCACACACTTGTGCCATCACTTGCTCATAGTCTTCATAATAGTCCTCACGTCTCCATGGATTGACAATTATGAGGTGGATCTCCTCATGTTGGTACTCACCATTGTGCTAGAGTGACAGTGTGTATGTCTCTCTATGTGTGTGTATGTGTGTATGTGTGTGTATGTGTGTGTATGTGTGTGCATGTATGTGTGTGTATGTGTGTATGTGTGTGTATGTGTGTGTGTATGTGTGTATGCATGTGTATGTATGTGTATGCATCATTATGTGTGTATGTCTCTATGTGTGTGTGTATATATGTGTGTGTGCATGTGTGTGTCTATGTGTATGTGTGTGCATCTATGAGTGTGTATGTGTTTATGTATGTGTATGTGTCTATGTGTGTGTATGTGTGTATGTGTGTATGTGTATGCATGTATGTATGCATATGTGTGTGTATGTGTGTGTATGCATTATGTATGCATATGTGTGTGTATGCATTATGTATGTGTATGTATGCATGTAAGTATGTACATATGCATATGCATATGCAAATGCATTATGTATGCATATGTATGCATGTATGTGTATGCATGTATGTGTATGCATGTATGTGTATGCATGTATGTGTATGCATGTATGTGTATGTGTGTGTATGTCTCTCTATGTGTGTGTATGCATATATGTGTGTGTATGTGTGTATGTGTGTGTATGTGTGTGTATGCATGTGTATGTGTGTGTATGCATCATTATGTGTGTATGTGTCTATGTGTGTATGTGTGTGTTTATATGTGTGTGTGTGTCTATGTGTATGTGTGTGTGTCTATGGGTGTGTATGTGTTTATGTGTGTGTATGTGTCTATGTGTATGTATGTGTCTATGTGTGTATGTGTATGCATGTATGAATGTATATGTGTGTGTATGCATTATGTATGCATTATGAATGCATGTGTGTGTATGCATTATGTATGTGTATGTATGCATGTGCATTATGTATGCATGTGCATTATGTATGCATATACATTATGTATGTGTATGTATGCATGTGAATTATGTATGCATATGTGTGTGTATGCATGTAAGTATGTATGTATGCATATGCATATTGTATACATATGTATGCATGTATGTGTATGTGTGTGCATGTCTCTCTATGTGTGTGTGCATGCATATATGTGTGTGTATGTGTGTGTATGTGTGTGTATGTGTGTATGCATGTGTATGTGTGTGTATGCATCATTATGTGTGTATGTGTGTATGTTGTGTGTATATGTGTGTGTGTATGTGTGTGTGTGTCTATGAGTGTGTATGTGTTTATGTGTGTGTATGTGTTTGTGTGTGTGTGTATGTGTCTATGTCTGTATGTGTATGCATGTATATATGCATATGTGTGTGTATGTGTGTGTATGCATTATGTATGCATATGTGTGTGTATGCATTATGTATGTGTATGTCTGCATGTGCATTATGTATGCATATGTGTGTGTATGCATATATGTGTGTGTGCATGTATATGTGTGTGTATGCATGTATATGTGTGTATATGTGTGTGTATATGTGTGTATATGTGTGTATGTGTGTGTGTGTCTATGTGTATGTGTGTGTGTGTGTCTATGTGTGTGTGTATGCATATGTATGTGTGTGTAAGTGTGTGTGTGCGTGCATACCTGGCTTCAACTATAAATCCTTACTCTCTCTCTCTCTCTCTCTCTCTCTCTCTCTCTCTCTCTCTCTCTCTCTCTCTCTCTCTCTCTCTCTCTCTCTCTCTCTCTCTCTCTCTCGCTCTCTTGCTCTCTCGCGTCCAAATCCCAGCACAAATGTGCCGGGAGAAATCGATTTTTTTTTTAACATTCCAGAGTGTCGCTTATGCGATGCTCTGGAACACAAGACATCGCTTATGCGACGCTTAAACGTCGTAGCCAGTTTGCCAACATTGCAAATAACATTGCTAGTTAGCAATGCTATTTGTAACGCACACTTTTAGCATCGCATAAGAGATGCTACCATCACTTATGCGACAAAAGCTCGGAAAAAAAAAAATCCAAAACCAGAACCGTCGCTTATGTGGTGCTAGCATCACATAAGCGACGAATCCCGTTTTTTTTCGATTCAGGGGCATCGCTGCACCCCCCTATTTCTTGTAGAGTAAACATGTCTATGAATGTTGTATTCTAGGCAAAATGCAATGTTCCTCCTTTCCAAAAGATGGTTTAGTTCAAGCTACTCATAAAATTGAAGCTTGTTCACAGTGATGCATCTCGTCTTATGCAAACACCTTCTTTTCGGAACTACCTTTACTTCATGACTTTTATTTGATGATTTCTCTAGGAATGCATGGGTATATCCATTAAAACCAAAGCCCAAAGCCTTTATGCACTTCAAATAGTTTTTGTTATGGCTGAAAATCTGCGAGCATGTAAAATGGGCACCCTCCATTCTGATCAGGGGGGGGATACATATTTTCTAATTTTAATGCATTTTTGGTTGAGTGTGGGATAAAACATCAGTGTACAAAGTCGTATACACCTCAAAAAAATGGTGTTGCTGAAAGAAAGAACATGTCTCTCATGGAGATGGCGAGGTGTATGGTCAAAAGTCACGCTTTACCACATAGTTTCTGGCTTGAAGTTGTTAGGTGTGTAGCATATGTACTTAGCAGGTGTCCCATCAAAGCATTGTAGTATATCACTCCATATGAGGCTTGATAGTATATCACTCCATATGTACTTAGCAGTATACCCACCAAAGCAAAGGTATCATTTGTATCATCCACATAGTAAATGCATTTTGGTTAGCCATGATGTTGTTTTTGTGAAAGTTGCAATTCAGCCATTACTTTTAGGTCCAAGTGAGTCAATTTCTTAACATTTATAGGTTTCGCATGATGATGCAAATCATTCCATTTTTTATGCAGATTTACATGATGCACTTGTTGATGAGAAGGCTAATATAGAGGAGGCAAAAACTATGCCCAAATGGTTGGTGCAGACTCTACGAGATAGAAAATTAGATGCACCTTTGTCATATTCTACTCATTCAGGCTCCTATAGTGCTTGTTTTGCATCAGATTGCTATGGTTTCCTCTTGTATTTATGATGAGAATGAGCCTCCTTCCTTTGATGAAGCACAGAATTCATAAAATTGTATGGCTGCTATGCAATCAAAATATGATGCTATTATGAGGAATGGTCTTTATGTGATTTCTCTCAAAGAAAAAAGGCCATTGGAACTAAATGGGTATACAAGTTGAAGCATAAGGCTGATGGAATAGTTAACAAGAATACGGCTACGCTTGTTACAAAAGGTTATGCTCAAGAGAGAGGCATTGATTTTGATGAGACCTTTTCACCCACATGCCGAATGACCATTGTTCATAGGATTTGTGCACTAACAGCTCATCATGGTTGGAATGTACATTAGTTGGACATTAAAATTGCATTTATGAATGGTGACTTACATGAAATAGTGTATGTATTTTGGCCCTGTGGTTTTGTGTAGAAACGACATGAAAACAAAGTGTGCAAGTTGAAAAGGCATTATATGGTTTAAAGCAAGCACCATGTGCTAGGTATGAAAAGATACATGACTACTTTGATTGCACATGGTTTTGAGAATATTCCAACTGAGAGCACCTTATATGTTAAGCATGCAAATGATCTCCTTCTAATCGTTGTTGTTTATGTTGATGACATGTGTATCTCAAGCGTAAGCACCACCTCCTTTACTTGTCAATCTGTGGAGACGTGAGAACTGGTATGAAGACCACGAGTGATTGAAAGCACAAGTGCATGAGTGAAAGCACACAAGAATGCACACACATACACAAACACATGGTAAGAGCAAAGAGAGGAACAATGGAAAGTTTCTATTACAAAGAACTCTCTTACAAAGCTCAAATCTCTAAAAAGCCAACTCTCTAACAAGCTAACCTCAAAGATGCTCACCTCAAAAATGAGCTCTCTAGATCTTTTTATAGTTTTTTAACTAGTTTTGGCCCTGTCCAGACCTAGTGTCTGGCCTAGTTAAAAATTAGGTTCCAGGGCTTATTTGAGGGCTCAAACAAACTCTAAAAATTATGAAAATTGGTAGCTAGCTACTTCTAATGCTCCTCAAGCTCGAGAACTCCTTGGCTTGAACAAAATAGAGTTGCAAAAATGAGAAATGATATTTATAATGGTTTTTAGTGATAAAAATCACTATTTTTATAGGGATTTCTTCTGAGAATTTGATATACACTTCTTGGAGCTCCCTACTTGCTCCTTATTCTTGTGTGCCCACTTCTTCAACACATTCTTGCACCTCATTCCTGAACTTGAGTGCTAACACTCCCCCCCTCTAGAGTCTATCGTCCTTGACAGACCCTTGTTGTAAGGGTTGTTCCATGTAGTGCTTGAGAGGTAGTGTCCATCATGTATGAACAAGAGCCATCTATCTTCCAAATGTAGTAGGGTCAATCGTCTGATTCTTCATTTGTCACTGCTAGCTGTTGTAAGTCTTAGTTCCTTTGTATGTGCTTCTTCCTTGGATTCTAGCGAGAATGTGAGCTTCCAAAAATTGCTAGTTGCTCAAAAGAGGTTGTCCATGTTGATTTGGAGCAACTATCGGTGGTGGTTGCTTCGTTGCTAAGACGTTAGTATCAAGAAAATAATGTACATACGTCAAATGTGTCTCATGAGCCTGGGATTCTCAAATGTGTCTATGCACGGCTGTGTAATGTGGCCCTATATTAATGCATACTTTGGAAATGCATGACCTGAATGGTGCAAAAGACAGGGTTGTGCAAGGAGCACATGGTTTTCGCATGTCGAGGCTTTTGATTTTACTTGTAGAAGTTGATTCAATCAATCAATAGTTGACTAACAAAAAATCATTCCTCCTTATAGGGATCCATTTGAGAACACTGTTCGGCCATGCACTAATCACTTTTGGCCTCTTCATCTTGGGATGGTAGATATTTCTCTTTTGAATTAAAGCAACTATTCGCCACAATGGATTCTAGATCATCGTCATCCTCTTCTTCTTCTATGACCTCTCTAGGGTCACATTCTTCTAGCAAGGGATGGCGCATGAACACTGAAATGTCATAAACCCTCCTCATCACAATGAGATGTCCATTGTTCTTCATTGACTGTAATGTCATGGTAGCTAAGATTTGGCCCAACTGTGAGGCTCAAATTCCTCATCTAGAAAGATCATCAGAGTGTAGGCTAGGTCTCTAATCAATCTATCTCCTTCAGAAGTTCCATACTCTCTCACCTTTAAGCATTTTTCCTCTTCCTATGTGACTTTGCACATCCACAAATGAGTATCTTCATGCATTCAGGATGGATCATAAGAACTTTCAAAATACACAGAGATTGAATCTTTTGGTGCCTTGTGGATAGGATTCCACTATAGGGGTGGTACATCTTTGAAGGTATAATCCTTTCGATTGACCTTGGTTGTGACCCCTAAGTGCTGCAAGTACAAGGAGTTGGTTCCCCAATCTTACACTATTTGCAGTTGTCGTAGGAAGGGTCTTCCTAGGATCATCTCATAGACATTATTTTTGCCAAAGTCACATACAACAAAGGTGTGTTCAAACTCTATACCACAAGTGCTTAGAATTATCCCTTCAAGCAATCCTAGAGGTCTTCCAATATGGCCATCGGCCATTTGAAGCTTCATTCTAGTTGGTCTTAATGCAGGTTTGCCCCATTGCTTCCACAAGGAGGTGGTCACAGTTGCAACGTCAGCACCTGAATCTAAGATAGCTTTGGTTGTGTAACCTTGGTAGGTGATTGGAAGATAAGTATTACCTTCTTCACCTTCACTCATGTCTCCTATTTTATCTAGAGGTATCTATGGTACTTTTTGCTTAGAGCCTTCTTTTGACACATTGGAATAAAGTTCAGGAACCTAATTCGCCACATGCTTCCATAGCTCTGGTTTTACTTTGAGCAGCTCTTCTACGATGAGATGACACTAAACCTTAGTGTTCTTCACGACATCCGTGTTCCTTGGAACCACTGAGTCTTCATGTCTTACCAATATTGTGGGAGCTCTGATATGAAGAGATTCAGATTCCCATGGGCTTGTGAATTGTGGCAAATCTTGTAAAGAATTAGATTCAAAATCTAATCTTTCGTCTTCTTCTTGCTCCACTTGGTCTCCATAAAGAGATGGAATGTCTTGGAGAAATTGATCATGAAGATCATCAATTTCAGTTATAGGAGGGGGATTACCCTTCTCCTTGGCCCACTTCTCTTCTTGTGTTTCCCACAAGAACTCTTGAGAGTACTCTTGAATTGAAAGAGATGTTCCATCATCCATGGAAACAAGAACATAAGCCTTTATTGGTGGTGGGATTTCTCTTTCAACAACTGGTTGAGCCTATGGAGGTAAAGAAACTTGCGGTTTGTTTACCAACTGCTCTAATCTTTCTAATAAGCCTTGGAAATTCAAACCCGGTTTGATAGAATTTGTCTAATTGAACAATTGAGCGGTCTCGAGCATAACTTGAGCTAGCTCTACCATTTTCATGCACATTTTTTTCCATTCAATATCTGAATCTACCCTAGGATAACTCTTGTCTAGGTTCACAACTGTTGGCCCTTCTTGAAGTTAAGCCTGGTAGGCCTTGAACATCATGTCCAAGCCTTCTGGGGTTGGATCTGCGAGAACAGACCTGGTCGTGGTTTATTTACCATGGCTAGTGGGGTGGGATGAGGTGGTGTGGATGGAGTTTTGGCATGCGAGGGGCTTTGAGATGCAATGTCTTCTAATTTTGTTTTCGCTTCTTTCAGGCTTTCTTCTAGTTCAGATAACTTTTTATTCCACCTGCGATTGGCCTTTTCCCTGGTATCATTCCATGTTCTTGTTTTCCTCGTTCTAGGCTCTCCTGATTCACTTGACTCTGATTGTTCAACTGGTGTATATTGTTTTAAGGCTTGTGCCCTGGTACCTACCTACTTGAACTTGAATCCACCACTAAGCCTACCACATTAATCGGTGTAACCTTGGGTGCACTAGAGTGTTAGATTTATTTAGACCTCCATGGTCTACCATTGGTCTACCTGCATTTGGTCGAGGACCCTAGCCAGGTCAAGGACCAGAGCTCGGGGGAGCCAAGGCTCTAGCAGGGATCTTCAAGGTTATTCCATCTCCTCAGAGTGTCCATATGGGATTGTTCGGACCTTAGAGAAGATTCTAGAGGTGCCAAGAGCAAGGGCTATTTAAGGTTGGGAGGAGAGTGGCAGGTAGTTGATTGGGATCTTTCATTTGGTATCAGATCTTGAGTGAGAAAGGGGAAAGTCTTAGAGAAGAGGCCACTTCATCATCTTCTTGAGAAAGGCTAGCAGGAAAGTCTCGTGGACGTCGCGTGGAGTTTTGTGGAGCTTTTTCGCGTGAGCGTGGCTGTCTTGGGGACGTGAGCAGACCTGAACAAAAAGAATTTTTCGCCGTCGGCGATTCTAACAAGAGGTACTGCACTTTTTGACATAATAAGTTAGAGGAAGTTATCGAAGACTTTAAAATGTAACTTTTAGAGAAAAATCACTTGGATTTAACATGTAATAGATTGATAATTTGTATAGGATCATTTATTAGCATTTTTGGAAATTTATTACGTTTGTATACCTTATACTTGGTGCTTATCGCCGGATGTATTTTAGGAATTTGCCATTGCTTGTATTATCATCATGTAGACTTAGCGACCTTATACTACGGAGATTACAAATCTCAATGCTAAAGTTAGAGGCATGGAGGATACCCTTCAGAATATCCTCCAAGAAATTAACAAACCAGAGGTGCCACCCATCGACACACCTATGCAGGTGGAAATTCCATCTGCTGAACCATCTAGTTCACAAATACCATTGACAGATGTGGGGGATTCTTCTGGTAGAGATGTTAGATGGCAAGTGAAAGATTTAAACCCACCAAAGTACCACGGACAAGCTAGTGCTAGGACGACAGATGTGGTGGAGCAATGGATAAGTAAGTGGGAACAGTGTTTTTGGCTTTGTAATATTGAGGATGAAAAACAGAAAATATAGCATGCCACTTATAGTTTGACGGATGTTGCTCATCAGTGGTGGAGGAAAATAGATCAAGACAAGATAGAACCGGCCACTTGGGCAGAATTTAAAGTTATATTTTACAATAATTTTGTTCCTCCAGATGAGCATACTAGGGCTCTAGATGCATGGTTTTTCCCACAGCAGAGACAACTTTCAGTGCAGGAGTATGCAGACAAATATAGGGAAATCTTATTGAAGATTCCAGATCAGGTGCCTGATTTTCTTCATGTGCATAAATTTGTTCTTGGGCTTATGGAGACGTTGCATCCACTTGTGCGCAAGGAGCATTGCCACACCCTAAATGAGGTAGTAGAACTTGCTTTGGTGTTGGAGGATGGGTGACACTCTTGATTGCAGCCTTCTGGACAAAAGAATACTTGGACAACATTCAAGAAGCCTTTAGCTTTAGTTCCAACAACTAATAGACAGATGAACGTCATTCAGACTTCGAGCCGTGGGAAGAGAAAAGTAAGTGCATCCATGGCAGATAGAGCTTTTCAGAGATCCAATTTGACACAACAACAAAAAGAAAAGGCTCTCCGTGAGGGTTTTTGTTATGAATGCCTAGGTCTGCATCCTTACAGGATGTGTCCTAAGAAGAAAAAGAAGATATTTGCAGCGATGGTGGTGGAGAGGCAGCAGTCCTCGCCATCCACTCCATCATCTCCTTCGGATTTTGATCTTCTAGCTACAGACACTAAGATGGATCCTCCATCTAAAGATAAACAACCCATCTTAAATATAACAATGACTAAGAAGGTTAAGAATGTTCTAGATGTGGTGTTATATCCCTAGTAGCTCAAAAAGGGTATCAGTTTCCAGACACCGAGTTGGTTGTCATGAGTGGGGAAGTTCATGGACATCTTGTTAAAGTTCTATTTGATATAGGATCCACCCATAACTTTATTAACTCTTCCTTAGTCAAGAAACTAAAGTTGAAGACTACTCCATTTGCATACACCTATAGGGTAGAGTTGGCAGATGGGAAGGGATCTGAGATCTGGGATCGACGAGTTGTTGGATTACCAGTCCAGATATAGACTTATAGTGATGAGCTAGATTTTGAGATCGCTAGTTGGCTAGATTTGATCTCGTCCTCAGTAAACAGTGGCATGCAAGTAAGAAGCCAACTATTGATTTTCAAACTCACATATATCAGTTCAATCATAATGGTCACCGCATTGTCATATGTGGAGAGCCGAACGTCAAGGTGTACAGATGAGCATCTACCTCTACGATGGTAAAAGTAGAGTGTAAGTATTTGTATTTCTTATATTTTTTAGCATAAAGAGTTGTTAAGTTTACAGATTCAAACTAGTCTGGAAGCTTCTAGAATGAAAATTGAATTCCACCACTTGTTTCTTTCAGAGTTACCTTCAGGTCTTCCACCTCACAGAAAAGTGGAGCATAGGATTGAGCTAGTACCAGGAGCTCATCCGCCGGCTAGATAGCCGTATCGAATGAGTCTGCAAGAGGAGGCAAAAGTATGTCATACTGTCGAGGAGTATCTTGACAAAGAACTCATCAGATCTAGTTATTCACCTTTTGCAGCCCCAGTGCTTTTGGTTAGCAAAAAGGATGGATCTTTCAGGATGTGTATAGACTTTAGAGCATTAAATAAAGTTACAATAAAACACAGATATCCGATGCCTCACATTGATGATATTTTGGATGTAGTAGGAGGTGCTATTGTATATAGTAAAATAGACTTAAAAAGTGGTTATCATCAAATAAGAGTCAAGGACGATGATGTACATAAAACAGCTTTTTGTACTAGATTTCGTCATTATGAGTATCTTGTAATGCCTTTTGGTTTAACTAATGCTCCAACTACTTTTATGATGCTCATGAATGATATTTTTCGTCCTTTTATTGGTTAGTTTGTGGTTGATTTTGTAGATGATCTGTTGGTTTATAGTAAAAGTTTGGAAGAACATGAATGTCATTTGCATAGGAGAGTGGTAGGTAGCTAATTGGGATCTTTCATAGAGGGGTTCCTGGGACAATCTCTCGGAAGATGTTCTTTACCACACTCAGGACAAAAGCCTTGTATTATGATGTTTTGTCCTTGTCCTGGAGTAGGTGGGTAGGGACATTCACGAATGAAATGGTCACCCTGGCATCTAAAACATGGTCCTCTAGGGGATTGTGGCCTCATTTGTCTCAATTGGGGTATGGGGTTAGGATTCGTATACATGTCATTGGAGTATTCTGGTTCCCAATTTGGTTCCATAGGTAGTGTCTCATATTGATATAGATAAATCTCACTATGCTCAAGTGACTCTGTGTAATAAGTTTGTGGACTATCTTCATAGGAGTAGTCAAGACTCTGGGCATGAGGGTCATTTTCAGAGACCAAAGGAGTCATTGGCACCAGTGCTCTATTAGGTTTCTCCTATACCATTGCATATTTAAATGGAATTACATTGGCAAGAGCTTGCGGTTGGTTTTCTAGGACCAGTTGTGGCCTATATGGTGCCTGATATTGTTGTTGGTATTCAGGTTGATATTGTTGTGGTGGCCTATAATACAATTGTTGGTATTGGTTCTTGTACCTACCCTATTGGTAAGGATGCTGATAAGTTTGTCTAACAGCCTGCCTATTGTAGGGAAAATCTTGAGCTGTATGGTTCGTGTATTTTCTCTCAATAGTGCAATATGGGGCATTCCTTTCTCTCACATTCTGGTTTTGCATTGGGAAAATGTTAGCCATGTGGTCCCCTCCGCAAGTACAACATCGGTTCAATGAGGTGATTCTTCGTGTTTGTCTATTTTGCACTCCTAGCTTCTTGGCAACTTGTCAGTTATCTCATCTATTTTCGTGGAGATTCTCGAAGTATGACTAGTAGAACTATCAGAATCCTTATAGAGTTTGGACAATCGTAACTCCTCACCCAAGTTATCTTCTATGTCAATGCACATCCGCACACACTCTTCTATGGATCTAGGCTCTTTCAAGTCCACATATGATCTTAACTTGGTGCTTAGTAAGCCATCTAAAAACAAAGCCACTTGTTTGGTCGATGTGGATAACTCTGGAATAGGGCACCTTTCTAAGTACTATCTGAACCCTCTTCCTACAAGTTGCACTGTTTCTTGGGGCATGTGCTTGAAGCTGTGGATCAAGGATGATGTATTATGCCTGATGCCACTCTTGGAGAACTCTACAATTAATGCTTCTAGCAGTTGACCTATATTTTGGTAGTTGTGACTGTTCAAGGGCTGAAACCAAGCTAACGCAGTACCCTTGAGGGTCAAACCAAATGCCTCAAATTGAGTGAACAAGTCCTTGACCTGTTCAGCTCTTAACACTTGTTTGAACTCAGCCACATGATCAAGGGATCTCCTAACCCATCAAAGTAGTTTTTCATTGTCTTGACCACTTGAGAGGGTCTAAGGGTTCTTGGGTACTCTCAAGGTCTAGGCAATGGAAAATTGTGTTCACCTCTTTGATGCCTATGTGCTTGATGTCTTTCTCTTTCATGTCTTTCACCTTCAAATCTTGATCTGTCTTTACCTACATTGTGTGCAAAGCTTACCTCGAGTCTCTCTCTGGTTCGTTCAAGTTGGGTTTCATGAGCCTGGGATGATCTTGCTCTTTGGAGGCCATGGGAGACATTAGATCTTGGTGGAGGGAAAATCAATTCACCCTGCCAAGTGTATGCATGCCTATCATGCTCTGTTATCGAGAACATTCTTTCCGATGTGTTATCTAGATATACAACCTTGCTTGATGTATCATGGTCTTTGAATTCGTAGATGGTGATTATTGGATTAGGTTGATCTGGCTTGAATCTCCAAAAGGCTTCCTCTCTTTCTCTATTCAAGAATAGTTCTATACTTTTGTTGTCTTGAGGGATCCAATATGGAGTGATCACTCTGATCAAGACTGACTTACTTCTAGGATTCTTGGATTCTCGTCCTACATCTCCTTGCTCTAGGTCTCCTATTTCATTATCAGGAATTATATTTCCAAACTCATGTGTCCTATCTGGTAAGCTGGTAACCACATACATGGTTCCTTGCTTGTTAATGTAAGAACCCTCTTCAAACTTGACCACTGGGTGTTCAAGTCTGAAAGGTTGATCAGGATTTTTGAGTTGGACCATTGATCGCCTCAGGCCATCCTCATAGATACGTGTACCTAATCGATTCGTCCTAATATACTCCAATTGTCTGTTATAGGGACCTTCTGGTGTTTCTAAATAGGTAGTACTTTGTTGGGTGTGTGTAGAAGTTCGAGAGACACACAAGAAGCACACACAAGGAGTACAAATGAAGCAAGACACACAGAGAAGACAGATGGTTGGAATAGCTCTCTCTATTGATGATGAATTAAACTAAAGTAAGAGCTGAATAATATCCCTAAGTACAAAGTACCACCACATATGAGTGAATCAAGTATGTGGTAACATGGGAAAAAAACCTCTAGCCATCACTAGAGTAAAAGTGCCCATGTATAGAGAAGAGGTTTACATCAAAGCTACTTGAGGAACGCATAAGTGTAACAAACCCCCCTGAAGCAAATGATGTGAACACATACAAGGAGTGAAAAATCAACCCCCACAAGGTAATAAGCCTAAAGCTTTGCGAAAAAATTCAAACTTTTCCCGTGGAAGAGCATTGGTGAATACATCTGTTGCATTATCTTTTGTAGGCACATATACCAAATCAATATCTGCTGCATGAAGGTGCTCTCTCACATAGTGATAATGCACCTCAATATGTTTGTTCCGTGCATGAAACACTAGGTTTTGTGCAATAGGCAATGCACTCTGACTATTGGTGAGAATATGTGTAGAAGCATCAATCTCCATGCAAAGATCCATTAATAGGCATCTCAACCATATAAATTCCATTGTAGCTATGAAAATTGCCATGTACTGTTGCCACTGTAGGTTGCTTCTTACTCAACCAAGATATGCATGAGTCTCCAAGAAAAAAGCAGTTACCACTAGTGGACACGCGAGTATCATAACAACCAGCATAATCACTATTTGTAAAAGCATGCAAGCATGGATGAATATCTCTTCCATAAAAGAGATCTAAGCTCAAAGTGCCTTTGAGATATCTAAACACACATTTCAATGCTTGCCAATGCTTAGTGCCAGGGCTATGCATGAATCGACTCAACTGGGAAACTGCATACTGTATATCCGGCCTTGTCTTGCATGCATATATAAGGCATCCCACAGCTTGTTGATAAAGAGAAGTGTCAAATGCATCAATAGAATCCTCAACTGAGAATTTGAATCCTGTCTCAACTGGTGTGGAAACTGGCTTGCAATCCTCAAAGTTAAAATGTTGAAGTAGTTTTTCAACATACTTTGCTTGATGCATAACAATTCCCCCCTCAACGGATACAAACTGGATGGCAAGATAGTAGCTCAAAAGACCAAGATAAGTGACATCAAAATTACGCTGCAAATCGGCCATAAGAATGTCAAGTTTTGCATCACATGAACCAATCAAGAGTATGTCATCGACATAAAGAACAAGCATTGTAAGATCAGCCCCATCTTTGCGTACATAGAGTTTGCTTTCAATTGAACTACATGTGAAGCCAAGAGCAATCAAGTGCTTATGGATTTTCTCATACCATGCACGTGGAGCTTGTTTAAGACCATACAAGGCTTTATGCAAGTGAAAAACCATATGCTCTTTCCCTTTCATAGCAAATCCAGGAGGTTGCTTCACATAGAACTCTTCTTGAAAATCACCATTTAAGAAAGTTGTTTTTATGTCCAAGTCATGCACTTCCCAGCCTTGATGGGTAGCCAATGCAACCATGGTACGAATGGTAGTCATGCATGAAGTAGGTACAAAAGTTTCCTCATAGTCAATGCCATATTATTGTGCATATCCTTTGGCAACCAATTTAGCTTTGTAGCGATCAATGCTACCATCAAACTTTCTCTTAATCTTGTAAACCCACTTTGTACCAATGGCATTTTTTCCTTTTGGCAAATCACATAATTCCCAAGTACCATTCCTATGTATAGAGAATTAAACTCCTGTGACATGTATTCACCACCATGATCCGTGTGTAGACTCAAAAGCTTTTGTGAAGAAAAAATTTCTGCCATAGCTAAAAATGCTTTGAAGCAAGAAAATACCTCATTCTTTGCTTTCATAGGATACACCCATGTATGGTGAGTAGCATCATCAATGAAGGTAACAAAATATACATGCTTCCCAAAAGATGGAGTCTTGATGGAACCACATACATCACTATGAACAAGCTACAATTTTCTTGTAATGTGTGTATGACTATCATTTGGAAAAGAAGCACAATGCATTTTTCCAAGAATGCAACCTTCACATGCATGTTTTTCAATGTACTCAAGTGTAGGCAAACCAATAACCATGTCCTTCTTTCGCAAGTAAAGCAAACTATTGAAGTTCAAGTGACCAAAACGAGCATGCCAAAGCTCCATTTTAGCCATTGAAGAGGTATGAGCAACCAAGGCATTTGAGGTAGCCCTCTTGTATGTATCCAAGCGATACAAACCATTACATAATGTATCAAACATCACGATAACATTGCCATTACTGAAATCATGAACCATACACTTATCATCAACAAAGTGTACATGAAGTCCAGCTTTGGCAATCAACGGAACTGAAATTAAGTTCTTCTTTATACCAAGCACATACAATGCATTTTTCAAGAGAATCACACCTCCATTTGCAGCCGTAAGCTCAATTTCTCCTACTCCAGTGATAGGACAAGAGGCATTGTTTGCACACACCACATGTCCTTCTTTGGGTGCATCTTTCAAAGAGGCAAAAAATCTTTTGCATGAAGTTATGTGCTTTGAAGCACCACTATCAAAGAACCAATCCGAATCAGCCTCACTCACAACCATACATTTAGAATGCAAAGATCCATCATAATGACATGTAACAGCACATGCCCAAAAATTTTGAGCCATGTTAGCTTCTTCATTCTTTGCATTTGCTGAATTTTCAGCAATAGACATGCCGGATTCCTTCTTCTTTTCATTGCATTTAGCAAGCTTTCTACACTCATCAATAGTATGACTAGCCTTTTGACAATATTTGCTCTCTTCTTCTTTTGCAAATCAGCATCATTAGAGGAATGAATGGAAGAGGAAGGTTGAGGCTTTGGTTTTGATGAACCCAAAGCTAAACCATACTTGTTTTTCCCCTTTTGTGAGATAGCAAGTGCTTATGTTCCCTCAATCAAACCACTCCTAATCACTCTAGATTGCTCTTCTTGCAAAAGAAGAGACACAACCTCATCAAATGCATATATATTAGGATTCCCTTTTGCAAGCAAATGGAGTGTAGTAGCAAAGCTTTGAAAAGATTTCGGTAATCCTTTCAACAATGTAGAAATGAGTGATGCATTCGGAATGATCTTATCTATGTTTGCCAACTGCTCTTTCAAATGTGTGTCACATACACATCCATTGACTCATTTTCAGCCATACATACATTGTCAAGTTGCTTCCTCAAGTATGCAACACGTGCTTCATTATGCATGGCATACAAAGAAGCAAGAGTTTCCCATGCCTGTTTTGATGTAGAACATGACAGAATGTGTGGAGCTATATGATGCTTCACAAAAAGTGCAATCAATGCATGAGCTTGAGCATCTTTTCCATCCCATCTAAGCTTCTCCTGTGTAGATGGAGAAGGAGAAACCATTGTTCTTGAAGAAGAAGCTCCATCTGTGACAGTAGATTGTGAAGTAGAAGCACTTGCGGGTCTTCGATCTACTTCTTCCACTATGTTCCAAAGCTACTTAGCAACAAGAACATGCTTCATCATGTAAAACCACATCGGATAGTTGGTCCCATCAAGCTTATCTTCAACTTGAAGCATGCCAAACAAGTCATTACTGCCCCCCATTTCACTAAGGAACAAGAATGTGACAAAATCTTTACTTCAACCAAAAGTTGAAATGAGTGCTGAAATTTCAGCTCACAAACCATCACTCTGATGGCAATTCTGACTGCATGAATGACTTTGAAATGGGGGTAAAACCCTAGCGCACCTGGTGGAAATGTTTCTTGGCTGCTGAAATTCACAGTTCTATGCTCTGAAGTTAGTTTGAATTGTTGAAAGTGCATGTGCATTGCGACGTGAAAAACCAAAACTTGACAAGCTTAACCTCCTCTGATACCACTGTTGGGTGTGTGTCAAAGTGCGAGAGACTCATAGGAAGCACACACAAGGAGCACAAATGCAGCAAGACACACGGAGAAGACGGATGGCTGGAATAGCTCTCTCTATTGATGATGAATTGAACTGAAGTAAGAACTGAATAATATCCCTAAGTACAAAGTACCCCCACATATGAGTGAATCAAGTATGTGGTAACATGGGAAAAAAACCTCTAGCCAACACTAGAGCAAAAAGTGCCCATGTATAGAGAAAAGGTTTACATCAATGCTACTTGAGGAACACATAAGTGTAACATACTTGAGCTACCTTCAAGTCTCCCCATGCTAAAAGACATTTCTGAATCACTTGTGTCTGAGCTTAGTACATATGGATAACCACTTAGTTGTTGTGCCCAAGACTTAGGGGTATGGTTGACACTTGCCTCAGAAGATCTAATGCTTTGTCTATCCTTGCTTAGGTGTCTACTAGATCTCAGGTTCATAAGTTTTGCCTTCTGGTCCCAAAATTCCCCTTTGTATTGCTCAGGATCATTTGGACTTCCCTTGGTTTCCAAAGAGCTTTCCAAAGAGCTTTCCAAAGTGCTCAAAATCACTCCAAACAAAGTTCATATGAGAAAGTTATGTCCAATCAGGCTTCTGGGGGTCAAAACAGGCAAACAAGACCTCTCAGAGAATCACAATTTTTTGCAAATTAGGTAGCCAAAAAGTTGTATTTTTTATCAGAGAATCGTGATTCTCTCAAAATCCACTACAAAGAATTGTGACTTTTTCAAACCCACTAAGTCCAGGGAATCGTGAATTTGTAGCAGAGAATCGCAATTTGTTGCAGAGAATCGCAAATTTGTTGCAGAGAATCGCGATTTTCTCAAATTTTCTAAGTCCAAAGAATCGTGAATTTTTCAAAAATGCCTAAGTCTAGAGAATCGCAAATTTCTCGAAATGCCGAAGTCCAAAGAATCGCAAATTTCTAGCAGAGAATCGCAAATTTCTAGCAAAGAATCATAAATTTCTCAAATCTAGAGAATCACGAAATTTCTCTAATCCAGAGAATCACGAATTTCTTCTAGAAAATCATGATTTTCTCAAACTCCAAAATGGAGAGAACCGCGAATTTCTCAATTTTTCTGTCCAGAGAATCTCAAATTTCTTAAGTTCCATTAAATCAAGAGAATCACGATTTTCTAATACATCTTCAACATGTACATCATGCGTGGAATAAATTTCATGCTGATTTTCAGCCATATTTTGACGCAAATGTTAAGCCATATGTGGCTGGAAATTTCCAGCAGTTTTGACAATTTTTGGCTGAAAACTTTCAGCCATGTTTGGTTGGAAATTCTCTGCATTTTCAACACTATTTTGCTGGAATTTTTCAGCCCTTTGAGCCTTAGTTGGCAGATCTACATGACCATAGTCAAGTGCACCATTTTGGAACAAAGGCATGAGTGTATCGAACACATCTTGTGAGCTAACTATTGGTTGTTTTTTGCATTCAAGTAGAGGGAAAACTGAATTTTCAGCAAATACCACATCTCAACTCACAATAATTGTGTTTGTCATCAACTCACAATAATTGTGTTTGTCAATGGATGATACAAACAATATCCCTTACCTTCAGCACTATAACCAACAAATATACATTTTTTTGCATTGTCATCAAGTTTGTGAAGTTATTGTGATGGCACAAGAGCATGTCAAACAAGCAAACACACGCATGTGACTAACCATAGGCTTATGACCATTCCAAGCCTCATAAGGAGTGATGACTCTCAATGCTTTTGTAGGGCAGCGATTCATCACATAGTTTGCACACATGACTGCTTCCATCCAAAATGTTTTATCACGAAGATGCTTTCCTTTAACCATACATTGTGCCATTTCAAGTAGAGTTCTATTTTCATGCTCCACAACACCATTTTGCTGAGGTATATATGGCATCATACATTGGTGTGAAATACCTCTTTCACAAAGAAAAGCATTAAACTCATTTTACATGTATTCACCACCATGACCCGAGTGTAGAGTCAAAAGCTTTTGTGAAGAAAAATTTTCAGCCATAGCTAAAAATACCTCATTCTTTCTTTCATAGGATAGACCCATGTATGCCGAGTAGCATCATCAATGAAGGTAACAAAATATACATGCTTCCCAAAAGATGGTCTTGATGGGACCACATACATCACTATGAACAAGTTGCAATTTTCTTGTAGTGTGTGTATGACCATCTTTTGGAAAAGAAGAACGATGCATTTTTCCAAGAATGCAACCTTCACATGCATGCTTTTAAATGGAATCAAGTGTAGGCAAACCAATAACGGTGTCCTTCTTCTGCAAGTAAAGCAAACTATTGAAGTTCAACTGACCAAAACGAGCATGTCAAAGCTCCATCTCAGCCATGGAAGAGGTATGAGCAACTATGCAATTCAAGGCAGCCCTCTTGTATGTATCCATACTATACAAGCCATTACATAATGTACCGGACATCACGATAACATCATCATTGTTGAAATCATGAACCATACACTTATCATCAACGAAGTGTACATGAAGTCTAGCTTTGGCAATCAACGGAACTGAAATTAAGTTCTTCTTTATATCGGGCACATACAACGCATTTTTCAAGAGAATCACACCTCCATTTGTAGCCGTAAGCTCAATTTCTCCTACTCCAATGATATTATAAGAGGCATTGTTTGCGCACACCACATGTCCTCCTTTGTGTGCATCTTTCAAAGAGGCAAAAAATTTTTTGCATGATGTTATGTGCTTTGACACACCTCTATCAAAGAACCAATCCGAATCAGCCTCACTCACAACCATACATTTAGAATGCAAAGAAGCATCATAATGACATGTAACAACACATGCCCAAAAATCATGATCCATGTTAGCTTCATCATTCTTTGTGTTTACTGAATTTTCAGCAATAGCCATGCCAGATTCCTTCTTCTTTTCATTGCATTTAGCAAGCTTTCTACACTCGTCAATAGTATGACTAGCCTTTCGACAATATTTGCATCTCTTCTTCTTTTGCAAATCACCATCATTAGAGGAATGAGTGGAAGAGGAAGGTTGAGGCTTTGGTTTTGATTCACCCAAATCTGAACCATACTTGATTTTCCCCTTTTGTGAGATAGCAAGTGCTTGTGTTCCCTCAATCAAACCACTCCTATTCACTTTAGATTGCTCTTCTTGCAAAAGAAGAGACACAACCTCATCAAATGCATACATATTAGGATTCGGTTTTGCAAGCAAACGGAGTGTAGTAGCAAATCTTTGAAAAGATTATGGTAATCCTTTCAACAATGTAGAAATGAGTGATGCATCCGAAATGATCTCATCTATGTTTGCCAATCGCTCTTTCAAGTCCTTGATGTGTGTCACATACACATCCACGGACTCATTTTTAGCCATACATACATCCTCAAGTTGCTCTCTCAAGTATGCAACACGTGCTTCATTATGCACGGCATACAAAGAAGCAAGAGTGTCCCATGCCTGTCTCGATGTAGAACATGACCGAATGTGTGGAACTATATGACACTTCACTGAAAGCGCAATCAAAGCATGAGCTTGAGCATATTTTCCATCCCATCTAAGCTGCTCCTGTGTAGCTGGAGAAGGAGAAACCACAGTACTCGAAGAAGAAGCTCCAACTGTGACAGTAGACTGTGAAGTAGAAGAACCTGCAGGTCTTCGATCTACATCTACCACTATGTTCCAAAGTTGTTTAGCAACAAGAACATGCTTCATCATGTAAGACCACATCGGATAGTTGGTCCCATCAAAATTATCTTTAGCTTGAAGCATGCCAAACAAGTCATTGCGACCTGCCATTTCACAAAAGAACAAGAATGTGACAAAATCTTCACTTCGACGAAAGCTAAAATGAATGCTGAAATTTCAGCTCACAAGCCATCACTCTGATGGCAATTTTGAGTGCATGAATGGCAAAGCCACTTTGATTTTGGGTCTCTTCTATGGTAGAGATGCTCAACTATGTTGGCATGCTTTTACACATAGTGATTTGGTTAATTTTCATGATATATTAGTGTTCACTAGTGATAACTACTTTTTCCTTGGAGGATCATCTATATCTTGGTTGAATGAGAAGCAACCCAATGTGGCCACATCCAATTGTGAAGCTGAGTTTAGGGAAATATTCACAACTACAATGGAGTGTTATAATGGAGTGCTATAATGGAGCGCATATGACAGATGCTTATTGATGGATCTATGCATGGATATTGATGCACCTATGTATATTCTCACTGACAATTAGAGTGCAATGGCGATTGTAATAAATCTAGTGTTTCATGCATAGCAAAGCGAATTGAGATTCATTATCATTATGTCAAAGAGTGCCTTCATGCTAGAGATATTGATTCGGTATATGTGCCTACACAAGATAATGTGGCAAACATATTCACAAAAGCTTATGCATAGGAAAATTTCAAAGCTTTTGTTAAAAGCACTTCTGTCAAGTCGCTTTTAATCTCATTTCAAGTTCTTGGGGATGGATAGGGGTCTAACAGTGTAGAGGCCCTTTATTTAATTTTCCCAAATTAATATTTCAGCTAACCAGTAACTATCCTTCAAGGCAATAACTTCCGCTACATAGTTACTATTTTCCGGTTATGATTATCTTACACAGTAAACTTATCGTGCGAATTAACAACCACAACGTCCCACAAACATTATTAATGTTAAGACAACATTACTGTGTTAATAAGGAATTATTGCAATTCAACAAGAACAGAATAATAGTACTCAAGATATCTGCAAGCTCGCAACACAGTGTCTCCGCATGGTCGCCCAGACAGACAGTCGGGCGAACCCGTCTCTCTCTGAAGAACACCGTAATGCCCTTTCATTAATGGATAAAAGGTTACAACTATTCGCTATGCCCTTTCGGTGTGTGCAACTATGGAAAATAAAATTACATTATTCCCATCCGGCGGACTAACACTGGCACGCACGGTGGACTCAAACCCGCAAAGAAAAATACATCTAAGACTCATCAACGATTCCTTGTATATACAGTGTTCTGGCTAGTTTAAATGTGCAGGTGATCTTTTGTTTCAGGGAATCCAGCATAATCTTCAAAGTTTCTGGCTCTACCAGTTGTGCGTCTGTTCTCACCAAACAAGCCGCAATAACTTGACTCATCAATGCATCGGTCTATGCCTGCAAAAATGCTTCTTGTAAATAGAATTCGTTGGCTATGGCCGCATCTCGTCTGACCTTCATATCAGCAATTTGACCACCAACTCTAGACAATCTCTCTGCCTGAACACCTAACTGCTTTTCTCTGTGTTCCACCTCCTGAGCTTGATATTGGATGGTTTTATCATATGCATCCCTTTCTTTCATGAGTCCCTCCAGCTCTTTCTTGATCTCAATCGTCCTGAGGGTCTGTGCATCCAAGTCACGACACTTTTGGTGAAGTTCGGCGGACACTGTCTTTAATTCCTCAGTGTTCTGCATGGCCGATCAGCCATTTCTTGCCCTCTCTGCATGACCTCAGCAAGCTCTGGGCGAGTTTCTTCCAACAAATTACGGAGCGCCACACGAGCATCTTCCTTATCTTGCACCATTTGTTGCAACTGAGATATTTCCTCATCACAAACAACTAAAAGAATGTTCTTTTCCGTCAATTCAGCAATTTTGGCGTCGTGTTGGGCAATCAGAGGATCCCGTGCTGTTAGTTGCTCTTGGAGTAGTTGTAGCTAGACCTGCAGAGCATGATTCTCTGCTTTAACTGCATTGGCTTCTTCCTGTAACGGGGTAATGTCTGCTTCTAGCAAGTCTATTTTGCCTTGCAATGCCTGCCGGATATTCTCGGTTGCCAACTTCATGTGAAGAGGTAATTGCTGAGAAAACTGGATCAAGAGGCAGCCCATAGATTCCAGTTCATTAAACATTGGAGTCGAGAGGAAGAGCAGGAAGTGGTTGGGATGAAGAGGCTGAGAACATATGAGGGGAGGGTGGTGGAAAGTAGTCGGGAGAAGAGGATGGAGGAGTAGGTGCGTCGAGAACAACAAGATCAACGGGGTTAATTGGTGGAGGAAGGGGGATAAGGGTATTTGGCACCAGGATTATTCTGATTGTATTCTAATTTGATGCCTCATCCTTGTCGATCACGGCCTTGGCAATGGCAATCACTTCGGTGATGATTTCAGCAACAATTTCTTTCACATTTTCCTCATCCTACTGATGAGAATCCTCTCGAGAAGAGACTTCTTCGGTATCTTCCAAGTGTGCACCGTGTTCCTACTGGTTGAGCGGAGAAGAAGGAACTGATGATTCGACATGGAGAGATGTGGCAGTGTCGTGAAAGACTTCAGTTTCGTGCCTGGCGTTGGAACTCTGCGAACGGCTAACACATCTTCGTTTGCGGCGAAAGAGTTGAAGCAGATCTTCATCATCATCATCCTCATCCTCGAGCATTTGAGTAGATTCTTCATGTAATAAAAAGGGAGCGGTTGGAGGAGGTTGCGTGGCTTGGATCGCCGGAAAGAGGAAGGTGAGGATGTGAGGTAGACGGGAACGAGGAAGGTCACCCTTAGTGACTTGTTTGATAACCGCTACACATTCACCGTGAATGCGCCAGAAATAGAAGGAGGTGAAATTGATAGACTCACGGGAAGCGGTATCTATCATCGAATAGAATGGGCGAGCGATACCATATGTGCATTTCTGTAAATTCAGGGTGGCTACCAAAAACTGCAGAGCTGTACGCTCTGGTTCAGGTCTACACAAAATGGCATACTCATTAGATGAGTGTTGGGGGAACAATTCTTTCATGGTTGCCACAGAAACAAGTGGACCATTCTCCAATCCTTCCCGAGGGAGTCGAAAAGCTTTAGCAAATGTCGCTAAAGTAATAACTACATGAGATGGTAAACAAGCAATGGGCCAGCACTGCTCTGTAGCAGGTGTGGCGGTGATAGCAGAAATAATATGCGTGTGGAATGGATGACACTCCACTGAATGCCAAGACAATTCAGCGAAGGCCAACAGACCACGGGTGCACAAATACTCACTCACTTCTGAAGTGAGGCCTGCACGAAAGGTTGCGACATTCGTGAGAGCTTCCATGGCGCACAAGTAAACACGAAAATACAGAATACACAAAGCACACAATCACACAAACACAATAGCGATTATCAGTGGAAAGAACACGATTAAGTAAGAGCACAGACAACATTAGGTGGCAAAACCCTAATCATCGTGCAGTATTGGCGAGATAACCATCATGATTACGGCATGCATACATGATCAAAAATAGTAACACAGGGCAGCGATTAATTATATTTAGATACCAAAACGAGGAGTTTACGGCAAGTGGTCAACCGAATAACGGGGATAAAAAAGAAAACGAGTGAAACGCGAAAAAATACATGTCATAGGTTATCAGTCGACTGGTGATATGGGCGAAGCTTAGAACCATTAATCACTTTTGGCAGGAGAACACCTGTTAAGGTCGCTAACCGAAAAGTTGCTGGTCCCACTTGTTCAGCAATCCGATATGGACCAAACCATCATAATTTGAATTTTCGAGCAGCGTGATTGGCTTTAGGAAACACAAGCTGATCAACCGTAAAGACAGGGGTTTTTAGAAAGTGGTCATGAGTACGGGCTTGACGGAGTTGAACGTCTTGGAGAGTCATGAAGCTTTCCCAGCGGTGTTCATCCAATGATCTGAGCATATCCAACCAAAATGGCAAAGAGTCTTCCGGCAGTAATTTCTGAGCTAAGGCAACACGCAAACTCGGTATCACTACTTCCATTAGCGCAATAGCTTCCATTCTGTAAGCGAGTTTAAATGGAGTTGTTCCGGATGCCACTATGTACGTGGTCCGGTATGCCCATAATTCTGCAGGTAAGAGTTGATCCCAACGTTCAGGACATTCCAAAATTAATTTGCGGAGCATATTTAACAGTCTTATTGGTACTTTGAGCCAGACCATTAGCACGTGGATAGTACGGTGAGCTGAATTTATGCATAATCTGAAAAGTTTGAGTCAGTACTTGTAGTAAGTTGTTTGCAAAATGTGTTCCTTGCTCCGTCACTATTTCCAGAGGTAGTCCATATCGAGGGAAGACATCTGTCATCAAATATTTGGCCACTGAAACAGCTGTGGCAGATCGTAAAGCCCAAGCTTCCGCCAACCTAGTGGCATAGTCTGTACAAGTCAATATGTATCGATTGTTGGTGAGGGTCATTGGTGGTGTTATTGGGCCAATAAAATCGAGACCCCACTTCCGAAAAGGCTCCAGAGGTAAGACAGGTTGTAGAGGAAAGAAGTGTCACTGCAAGGGTTGTCCAGACCTTTGATAGACATCACACTGCTGCACAAATTGAACAACATCTCTGTACATGGTAGGCCACCATAGCCCACTTTGCAGAATTTTCCGGTGAGTAAGATCAGCTGCGAAGTGTCCTCCAGAGGGTAATGAATGAGCCATGGCAATAACGGATTCTGCTTCGTGTGGAGGAATGCATATGAGTAAAACACCAGTAGGATCTATGTAATACAATGGACCCACAATCAACTGGAATCGTCAACTATAGACCGCAATTTTTTGGCGCAGAGCAGTGGGAGTATTAGGAGGAATACAGCCGTCTGTGAGGAAAGTTAGTAACGTATCATAGTATGTAGTAGCAACAGGAGGTTCTCCAGAGTTTTCAGAAGTTGTCTCGGTAACGTAAATTGCCGGTGTAGTATCATCAACTCCTACCGGAGACTCACCGGAATCCAGGCAAGATAGAAAATCCGCCAAGACATGTGTTGTGCCAGGTCGATGAATAACTTCATAATCGAACTCCTGTAATAGTAAAACCCATCTGGCCAATCTGCCACCTAAATGTTGTTGGCGAACCAAATACACAAGTGCGGCATGATCCACATGGAAGGTGAATTTTCGGCCCAACAAGTAATGCTAGAACTTCTTCACAGAGTAGACCAATCCAAGACATTCTCGTTCTGTCACAGAGTAATTTTTCTTCGTAGGAGCTAATCGATGGCTTGCATAATACACAGGGCGAAACCATTTGTCAATTTTTTGCATGAGGACAATACCAATCACAACATTTGACGCGTCCACGAAGACATGGAAAGGTCGTTCCCAATCAGGTGGTTGCAGGATTGGGGCCTCCCTCAATAAGACCTTCAACCGATCAAATGCACTTTGGCACTCCTGAGTCCATTCATACTTCCGTGGAGCGCTGGTCTTAAGCCGATTAAGTGGTGTCGCTAAATGAGCTAACCACTGTAAATGTCTGCCATGCCACCGGATTTGGCCAAGAAAGCGCATAACTTCTTTCGGTGTCTTTGGGATTGGTGCCTCCAACACAGCTGCAACTTTATCCGGATCTACCTATATTCCTTGCTTAGAAATGATATGACCAAGCAGTTTGCCACAGGAGACTGCAAAAACGGATTTGGTAGGATTCAAACATAATCGGTACTCTCGGCACTTTTCAAAGCAGCACCGTAAATGATACAGGTGCACCGAAGTGTCGCCAAATAAGGAAAAATCATCCAAATATACTTGCATAAACGTGGTCAAGTAAGGTGAAAAGACTTCCTGCATACATCTTTGGAATGTACTCGGGGCATTCCGTAAACCGAACCACATTACGGTGCAAGCATAAACACCCCAATTAGTGATGAATGTTGTCTTCAGTATATCTTGTTCTTCCATTCTCACTTGATTATATCCACTGTAACTATCCAGAAAAGAATACATTTCGTGTCCTTCTACCCTGTCAAGCATTGCATCTAGAAAGGGGAGGGGGAACGGATCCGGTATTGTGGCTGCATTAAGTTTTCGGTAGTCGATACAAATGTGTAAATGTTTATTTTTCTTCGGCACTATCACTATTGGCGATATCCACTCAGCATGCTCAATTGGCACAATAAATCCCACCTTCAATAAACGATCAAGTTCAGCCTTAACCTATGCCACATAATTAGGATGCATCCTGTACTTCGGTTGTTTAATGGGTTTCGCATCCGGTTTTAGTACCACTCTATGTTGATAAATCCGTGGGTCAAGGCCCTTCATGTCTCTGTAGTCCCAAGCGAAAACATCTCAGAATTCACGCAGGAGTTGTACCAAATCATCTTGGAATGTCTATGCTAGTCCTTCCTTAATTTTAATTGGACGCGGGTTGACCGCATCACCCAAATTGTATGTTACTAATTGACCTTCCAGTACATAAAATTGGCGAGGTTTTACCAAATCATAAGCTGGCTGCAACAGTTGGTGTAAGGTTGCTTCATCCATCGCTATGCCATCATCTGCTTCGGCATCTCCGGTCATTGGTACGACCGTACAAGCTGCTGGACTCCAGTTATCTTCTACCACCTGTAAATCTACAGTACCTAATGGAATAAGGTCCTTATTGTTCTTAAGGAAAGCCTCTTCCTCATCATCCGATAGCCCATCCAACATATGGACTGGCTCTACTACATATGGCCATGCGTTTAAATCAAAAGGTTGCATAGCATCCAGTGCAACTACATATTTTCGGTGATTGTCTTTGAAAATTAACTCTTGAGCTGACCAATCCTGTACCACTTTGGCTTGCTTTAACCATGGTCTGCTGAAGAGTAAGTTGTAGTCGAGGTTGGATTCTGGTAAGTCTAGGACTACAAAAGTCATTTTAAATGTGGTTCCCTGCAAGGTAATAGGGATATTACGTACTAGTCCCACCAGATGGACTCGGGATTGGTCTGCCATTCGCACAAAGAACTGCACTAGTTCAATCTGGGTCCAACCCAATTTCTTGTAGAGTGCGGTTGTTGCAATATTCATGCCAGACCCACCATCGATTAAAACTTGAGTAATCTTTTGGTTTTTATACCAGACGGTGATCATTGGGACTGAATGATCCACCGTAGAATCCATCTCCGGTTGTACAGTCGCAGTCGCCGGAGTACATGAAGATCCGAGACTAACCTGTTGTTGAAATTTTTGTCTTACACTCGGAACTAAGGCAAGAAACTGTCCCAAAGGGAGTGTGATTGAAGCCTTAGATAGGACGTCCCATACCTGATCTATTTGGGTTGTGGTTAGCCCCGATTCTGGCAGTGATTCTAATGTTGTTGGGGCAGAAGTTTGTTCATTCGATCTTGCATGTGGCAGAGTGGCCTGTGTTACCGGAATGGGATCAAGAAACACAATCGTCTCCTTGGATGTCCATTGACTAGCCTTTGCAAACATCCGCTGTTGCTCACGAATTCCAGGCTCGAAAATTTCAGCTGCTGGCTGCAACTGTTTACCTAATCTTGTCTGAACTACGGCTGCTTGTGACTCAACTGGGGAAATATAAACCATGTTAGTCATCAGATTTTGTCATTCGTTCTTCCTTTTGTCGTACTCTGTTGCTTCCTTGCAAAATCAACGGATATGGCTAACCTCGCCACAAAAATGGCACCGAGGGGGTGGGAGGGAAGTACCTTCCACCGATGTACCTGCTTTCCATCGATTTTGATTAAAGTTGTTACTTCGTGGTCCTCGAAAGTTCCTATATCCCTGCTGTTGGTTGGGTCGCAACTGTGGTGGCATATAATGGGTGGCTTGCTGGCCTGGTTCCTGTATTATAGCATTTATGGCCGTTCTACCCTGCACCTTTGCATTATATGCACATGTTTCTGTTGAGTGTCCTGTTGTGTTACAGATGGCACAATACATCTAGTGGAGGGCACATATAGAACTTAGTACAATACACCTGTTTGGACGAATCATCAGCTACGTTCTTATTGGCTTTCAACCATTCCAGGTCCTCCGTAAAACCTCTATAAGGCCATCGCTATTACAACGTCCAATGTCATTCCGCCCACACAGCGAATGATCATGATTTGTCTTAATTGTGGATTCAGTTCGTAAATGAACCATTGTGTTATGACATAATCTGGCAGGTGGCATGTGCGGGAGGCAGCTGCCGCAAGTGGGTTCTAAACAATGTCGCATACTCTTGGACACTCTGGTGTGGTTTCTGTCGATTGTTCTGCAAATAATCAAAGATTTATGTAGGGTTCTTCTTCAAACGGAACCTCTGTAGGAACACGTCTCTCACATCATAATAATTACCAAAATGATTAATATCATATTCAGTCAACCACCTTGTTGCTTCATTAACCAATGTGGCCTGAAAAACAATGGCCTTGTACGCGAGATTACCCTTTCACCGAAAACGTTCTCTTGATAACACAACTTTATCACCGAAAATGGTCAAATTCTGACCAAATAGTGGCGGACTAACTCCACACTGTGTCTCTGTACACCCAGAAGTCATTGCACCTTCTCCAAAAGGCACCGAATTCACACCGAAATTAACCAGAATCTCATCTTGTGTCACCGAACTAGCACCAGAATCGCTACTGACTGGCTCCGATCCTTCTGCAACTGGACTTAACTGGCCTGCACTTCTACCACCCGAGGGTGTCCCTAATAAATTTGGAACTGCCCAAGGATGTTGATCTCTCCTATAATTTGGATAGGACTCACCGAAACGAGTAACCGGCATATATCACTTCTTCACTAGTGGTCACTATTCTCCACTGCTTGCCTTACGTACTGCTCTTCCCTTACTGATTATTCCCAATCTGTTTCCATCTTCCCACAGACGGCGCCAATGTTAAAAGCACCTCTGTCAAGTCGCTTTTAATCTTGTTTCGGGTTCTTGGGGATGGATAGGGGTCTAACAGTGTAGAGGCCCTTTATTTAATTTTCCAAAATTAATATTTTAGCTAATCAGTAACTATCCTTCAAGGCAATAACTTCCGCTACACAGTTACTGTTTTTCGGTTATGATTATCTTACACAGTAAACTTATCGCGCGAATTAACAACCACAACATCACACAAACATTATTAATGTTAAGACAACATTACTGTGTTAATAAGGAATTACTGCAATTCAACAAGAACAGAATAACAGTACTCAAGATATCTGCAAGTTTGCAACACAGTGCCTCCGCACGGTCGCCCAGACAGACAGTCTGGTGAACCCGTCTATCTCTGAAGAACACCGTAATGCCCTTCCATTAATGGATAAAAAGTTACAACTATTCGCTAGGCCTTTTCGGTGCACGCGACTATGGAAAATAAAATAACATTATTCCCATCTGGCGGCCTAACACTTTTCCTTATGGAGGCTAAACAATCACTCCATGTATATGCTCACATCATTTTCTCGAAGGGGATTTTTCACACTTATGTGTCCCTCGAGTAGGTTTGATGTGAATCATTTCTCTATACATGACACTTTTTAGTCTAGAACTGGCTAGATTTTTTTCCCATAAAACCAAATATACATGGCATACACATATGTGGTTGTACATAATACTTAGGGATTCACTTATAGCACTCACTACTCTCATTCTCATATTACTAATCATTTTTCATCATCTCACAAGAGAGAGATCTTCCAACCATGGTACTTTTTCTTGTATCAATCTCCTTCTCTTGTGTGTATTGCTTTTCATGCTTCATCAATCTCTCATACATCCAAAAACTATAAGTGAAAAGCCCCCCACCATATGAAGTAAAACTTGTGCACCTTGTCAATAGCCAGATCACTCATGGTATATTCATCATGTTATAAATGATATATGATCTAATACAATGTGAAAGGTTTTTTCATCACCAACAAAATGTGAAACATTACGTATTTTTGTCATGCATGTCAAATATTTTATTTCCTTCTCCTTTTCAAATTTTTCTTTCCCAAACCCTCATTTGACATAGTCCTACTTCATGTGTCTTTTCTTATTAAAATATTAGAACTCTATATTCATTTTCCTTTGATCTCTTGAATTCATAAGTTTCCCATTTTCATCATTCTATTTGGATGAAAATTTTCCCTATCCCAAACGATTGTAATGACTAGAAATTTAAAAGCTTTATATTTCACTCTAATATGATAGCTGCATGAAATTCTTTTGGAATTATTTAAATTGATTCGAAATTTCCCCATTTCATCTTATTTCTTTAGCCCCTAAACCTACAAAAATGCATTTTGTATCTCACATATGTAACTTCCTCCAATCTTTATAATAGATCCAGGGCTTATTTAAATTGATTCAAAATTTCCCCATTTCATCTTATTTCTTTAGCCCCTAAACCTACAAAAATGCATTTTGTATCTCACATATGTAACTTCCTCCAATCTTTATAATAGATCCAGGGCTTGGCAGCCCTCTCTCCAATATCCATAAATAGATCCAAGAAGTTTTTATGTCTATTACTCTTTGAGCGCTCCAAATTTTCATATTTCAAGTAAGTAAGATGAAATAGATTTGATCATGTACCTAAGGGATAAGAGATTCATTGACCTTTTGTTAGCACATTCTAAAAATGGCATGTCTGAACATACTTCTGTATGCCAAAACATTTATTCCCATCTTTAGAAGGTGATTTCACAAGGCTTTCATAGATTTCAATAACTTGAGTACATTATTTGCAAAGTAATATCACTATTTTATGTTACAGACCTCGTTCTTCTGGTTATGTTTTTTTTTTTGCATGTTCCTCACTTATGAACTCCAATATGGTAATAGAATAAGTATTTTCTTCTTTAACTATATGATTAACACACTTTCCTCATTGTCTAGTATCTCTCAAAAAAATTTTGAGGATTACCAAATCAAAAAATACTTCAAGAAATCTTGAAGAGGTGGATCTCATGAGAATTTTCGTTCAGACTCATTTCAACCCATGTTCCCACTATCATAGCTATTGCATAAGAAATTTCATGCTTTTGTGAATATTTCTCAAATTTTGATGCATGTATAAAATCTCCACAAGATACTTCTATTTTATTTTTCTAGCAACAACTGATTCTTTGCATTATTATATAGAAAGGCAAATATTAGGGAAATTTATAGCCCAAAGATAGAGTTTCATATTTTTTGGGAAAGATGGCTACTTTAAAGAATTTAGGGGATCAAGGTTTATCCCAATAAACTATAATGTAAACAGGAAAAACTGGATAGATTTTCCACTCATATAAATTAGGTTTAATTTTTGTGATAAATTTTTCTCTACTCTTCTCCTCCCTCCCTCTCCCCTCTCTTCCTTTTGTGGAGCTCATGAGCGAAAATCATTTGGATGGTCATTTATGCTACATATGATGCACTTTTGAACTCATCTACAAAAATGGTGCTCTTCCTTCCCTTTCTTCAAAAAACAAGGGAGCTCTCTCAAGAGAGAGCTACTTTCTCTCTTTCGCAATCAAGCAAGAAGAAGAGAAACTATAAAAAAGTCATATTTCTTTCTCTTTCCCTCTTCTTTAATGAAATTTTATTGAGGGTCTTTTCTTTCCCATTGTTGTGCAAGAGAGGTCCATAAATTGTGCATGTTCATCTCAAGACAATGCATTGGGATTATAGTGGAGGCATACTTGCATTTGTGAGAGAGAAAGCTATGTAGGTCAGCCATAACCCTCTTAAGACCTTGCATATGGGATTGAAGGGGAGCCATACATGCTCCCTCATTTTCTCATATATCTGCAAGCTTGGCTGAACACTTCATAGTGAAGAGATGCAAAAAATCTAGAGCTTGAGGTTGAATAGGCCTATCATAAAGAGTGTTAACTTCTATAAAAGATATCATTAATATTTTCAAAATATTTTGTAGTTTTAATGAAGTATATCTTGGATTTTTTCCCATATTTATATACTTACAAGTCAAATAGGGGCTCTTATTTTTTTCCCCGCTATATGGTTGCTAGAATTGGTTGATAACAAGATATCTTTTGCATATTGATAATTTAGAGTTAGCTAGATAATTCTAACTACTCATTCACACATAAATGATGCACCATGTCTTGCTAACAAAGCGCTTATGGAACAATTTACAAGTTGTCAAAATATGTCCTTTTACATCTACAAATACCAAAAATGTGGTTCATGGAGTTGGTGTTAAGGAGGCTATACATTCTATTTTATGTCCTAAATCCATTACGATTATATGAAGTGCACCATCAACGTCCCCATTCACTATACAAAAAATGTACATGTCTTGATTGCTTTATCTATGAAGTGCATGGGCATCCCATATATTTGCTTGGTTAAGGTTGCTTAGGATACTCTAACTTGAATATGTTAGGAAAGAAATTAGGCTCATATTTCTTATCTTTGATAATGATTGGAGGATGAGAACATGAAAAAATATCCTTCTATAGACGATTTTCTAACAAACATCAAAGATTTAGAACAAAAATTCATGATTGTGGATGAAAGTCTCCAAAAATATTCACTTATAGAAATTGTAAATTACAAAATCTATCGTTGATTCAACATGTGTGAGTCTAAATTTGTAGGTTGCTTCAAATGCAAAACTTCTGCATGTGTTTTTTGCCTATCTATGTTTTTTGTTGAAATATGCCCAAAAGATTTAGACTGATAAGATATCCTCTTTCCCTAAACTTGAAATATGGTCAAAAAAATATAAGGCTTGTATTTTTAGGAAAATGCGTCATTCTTCCTCTCTCAAAGATGCTATAATGAGAGTCGATTGTGAATTGCAAAATGTCTATTGTGATCAATTGCTCTATCCAAACACCATCATTTGGTAATTATGTGACTTTTATAGATGCTTTTTCCTTGCGTGCATGATTTTATAGGCTTAAAGAAAATTCTGAAATACATTTGTGCTTTAAATAATTTATAACTTTAATATGATATCCTCTTTTCCTAAACTTGAGGCATTTTCTAAACGTATTTATAAGGGTTCTATTTTAGAGAAAATGTATCATTCTTCCTTTCCAAAGATGGTATAGTGAGAGTTGATTGTAAATCACATGTTTATTGTGATCAAATGCTCTATCCAAGCACAATCATTTGGTAATTATGACACTTCTATAGATGGTTTTTCATTCCATTTTTATGCAAATGTAGATAATTAGCATACACTTTGAACGTCAATAAGTTATATCCACAGTTTGCCTTAATGTACTCACTCAAGCTCTTATGGTGCCACTTTTCTATCATATTTTATGCAATAGTTATCCAAACTATGTGTCATAAAAACGAATGTTTCTTCTTGTGAATCCTAAAAGTCCAATATATATATATATATATATATATATATATATATATATATATATATATATATATATATATATATATATATATATATATATATATATATATATATATATATATAATGGATGGATTACATGGAACCAAAAATTTATTTTATTATAAAGAATGTACTTGGTCTTTGTATGGCTTGTCTCTTGACGAAAAGGCCATTACCATTAAATAAATGTGTAACATAAAACATAAGCTCATGGGGACAATTGATCAGTATAACGCGAGACTTACAACCCAAGTGTATGTTTACATTTGCCATAATGCGACATATAACCACCTGTTGTATCTACACACTTGTAGCTTGTAACTATAAAATGTATACCAAGTTGGAGATAAAAATTGCTATCGTAAGTGGAGATTTACATAAAGAAGTGTATGTATGCCAAAACCACAGATTTTTTCGCAAAGGGAAAGAAATATGATCTAGGTTGAAGAAGTCATTGTGAGGTTTTAAGTGAGTATTGCATGCTTGTTATGAGATGATGTGTGTTTATCTATTAATACATGAATTTGACATATGATCATTGAAGGCACCTTGTGTTTGAAGCATGGATGCTAATCATTAGTCATAAGGATACATATTGCAATGTTTATGACTCAATTGGGTGGCTCTTTCAAAAATGTCTTGGTTTCAAGCTTTTGCATCACTATTTGGGAATAATGTATAACATTTGGAGAGATTCATTTGTGACCTAAAATAACTAATAAGTTGTTGCAATATCTCAACCTTGAGGATTGTAAAGCCATATTGGCATATCCATAGAGAAAAGTCTACAATTGATTCCTCATGGTGGTGGAGATGCATTTATAATTCTTCGAAATTGAGGATGCTTGGTTTCAATATGCATTAAATGGCCTTACATTCGATTTATTCTCTCTAAAATGACCAAGTTTATGCATAGTGTAGATGACAAGCATTGGTAGGAGATTAATTGGATATTCTCCTATTTGAGCGGTACTTGATAGCATGGGTTTCCATATCCCAAGAGTTTACATGCTTTTCCAATTAGGTTGGCTTCTATATCATGTGTATTCATAAGTAGTTTCTACATCATGCATGGTAACACATGCATACATAGTTTAACAATAAGAATTCTATTGCAACCACTTCTAGTTATAAGACTCAATATAGAGGAACTTTCATAGCTACTATTGAGTGTGTATGGCATAGACGCCTTATGGCTTATTTGGGTATTGATCAATCCCCTATCACCACCATTTTTGGTGATAGTCAAAACACCTTGGCCATAGAGAGGAACCCTTATTCCATGCCCTCACAAAGCTCGTCGAGATGCACTATAATTATGTTATGGAGAGAATCTTTATTAAAGAGACGAACTTGAATTATGTTCCTACACATGGCCATCTTGCGCATCTTTCCATGAAACCTCTACAATGTGAGAAATTGGAGCACCTTATACCCATTTTGCAAAAGACTTCGAAAATGTATCTTGATATACAAGCCCTCTTAAAATCTTAATGATGGTTCTTTTTACAAATGCATTCACAAACCCATGTATACAAATTGCATGCAAAATCAACACCATTGTAGCAAAATCTAGAGCTCTAAAAGAACAAGGCTTTCTTTTGGAAACGTAAATGTTCCCCACCCCCTTAAACACAAATGAATCATATGTCACGTGATGTTGATACTCTATAAATAAACATCTTTTTGCAAATTTTCAACTCAAAATTGCCTTGAAAATGCATGTGTAAGGGCCCACCCTTGAGAACTTGGACGGACTTAGCAATGAGATCGTAATAGCTATATTGAATTATACCTAATCCATATACCAGGTTTTTTGCCCCCCAAAAAAACGATAATGCATGTGAGTTTTGCATCTTACAAATTGGTTGCTCTTCTTCTTCGAGACCAACAAATATTGCGTCATGGTGAATGATTAAAAAAAATGAACGAGGACCTCATATCACAGTAATGAATTGAGAATGGAAATCCAGACTTCACGAATCCAACGGATATTGCATCCAACTGCATCCACATAAGGGAATTAAGTGAGAATGATCGAGACTCGAGCCGTCACCACCAATTTCTCATTTCATTACAAAAATTCTAATGTAATTTTTCTTTTTGTAAAGCATCAGCAAAGATCTGATGAATCCTCTCACTCGTCCTGCATATCATCTTATTTTCATGTGGTCTTGGCACAACAGACATTTACAAGGTCGTCACAATTTCATGATTGGGCATAAGATTATAAAAATGAAGCTATCAGAAAACCTTCCATGCCTAAGAAGCAAAGATATTTTATTTGTTATTTGGAAAGGAACTCGATCATTAAAAGAATGTTCATTCTTACTTACAAAATTCTCCCTTGATAAGATAATAGATAACTTTATGGGCATATTTGTGAATCCCAGTATCGTATAATTGAGAAAATGCATAATGAAACAGATCATAAACTATGAATTCATACGAAGTGTTGCACACATCATCTCATACAACATGACACCTTGACCTCTATATAAATAAGAAATGATGCAAAATAATGATTGCAAGATTCTCAGAGTTGTGGCTATGCAGAGAAAAAACAACGTTTTAAATTCATGTTTTTCTTCAATGATAGCATGTAGATTTAACGTCATGCTTATCATTTACGCTATAACATCACATTCGTCAGTCCATACCAGATAAATTCGATTCAAACCAACATGCTGAACAATTACAGCTCAGAAAATTCTATATTTAGGTAATGACGATGCAAACTTTCTGCATGATGCACAGCAAGGCCACCAAATCTGGTCATAAGAAGGTTATCTACATCATAAAACACCATGAGAAGTATGGAAAGAAAAAGCTTTCCTAAAGGCCACACAGGCAAATACACTTTGTAAGAAGCCAGGGTTATGTGGATCTACTTCCGCGTTATGTGGATCTACTTCCTAAACAGAAGAGTCTGCTATATACAATGGATCACTTTTTACCGTTTTCATTGTCCGC